>DWMR01000842.1:0-10904 GCA_018245355.1 Dalla costala | reverse complement strand
ACCGAACAGAGCATGGTTGAATTTATTGACAACTAACGTCGTGAACGGACGACGCCCCTCAAGAGTAGATCACCTGTTAAACTAAATAACGGAACACAATGTGATGGCAAAAAGTAAAAAGGCTCTTTCGAAATTTACTATTCGGTGAAATAATAGTCAGTTCCTCACGATATAGGTTAGTATTTATGTATGTTTCAGCGTTGATTTATTGTGTTTGTAGGCGGTCATATACCTAACGCAATTTGAAGGGATTGATAACATAATATACTTTAGACGCATATACTTAGATACATAATTTAATAAGCTTTTACAGACGCTGTAATGTTATTTTTATGGAGTTTTTCTACTAAACGGTGCACAAACAACTCATTTACACTGCCTCTCTCTAAGGCAGGCCGAAACCAAAACTATACGTAGTATTTAAAAATTCTTCCACTTAGTTCGTTAGTTTTAAGAGAAATTATTAAGAAATATATAATATATGATTTCGCGTAACAAATAAAAGCCGTGTATAAACACCCTTATGAATATGCTTTGCACTTCGGAACCCTAAAAATATAAATATAATGAAGTAATGGCATTGCTGAAATGAATTGATAAAAAGATGGTTATATTTTTTTTATTTTTACATTCGTTAAGTGCCTTTCTAATTTTTTTAAATAATACGTAATGCATTTTATAACTTGTCCGAAATGTATTGGACGAAAAAATTTTTCTTTGTATGAAATCATATCTGATTATTGATTTTAGTTTCATTATATTTAGTCTTTTTTTTTTATAAATTGTCACTTAAGTGACCGTTTGAGCGATAGAAAACGTATATCGTTTAAACGCTGTTCGTTATGACCAGCATTGGCTAGGGGGTTGGTATATAAATAGCATTATTTTCGCCGTAACAAAATAATTCGGTTTTCAAATGATAATGATACTGAATTCGATATAAGTTGATAGATAAATTTATATGAAGAGTACCCTAGCTCATAGACTGTAAGATACTGATGCAGTACCCTCTGGGAAAATGAGTTCATTACCCTGTAACCGTACCTACTCTCGGTTAGCTTGTAGGTACTTCGAATGTGGCCTAATGAAACGGATGTAGTCAAGTTAGTATAGACTGTTTTGAGTGATTAAATTATTATAGTTATCAATTATTCCTGAACATCATTCAAAACACTACAATTTAAACTGACATAATTTTTTATAAGCTTTCTACAAATTAGCGCAGTTGGGTCTAAATATCTGAAACTATATTAACTCCTAATTCTAGTAATCTTAATACTTTATTCCTATCTAAGATTAATTCCAGTTTTTAACGTTTTGGCTTAATTGATGAACGAAATGTTTAATTTAATCACATACTTGATGTTCACATTAATAGTGTCAGTTTAAATATCCGTGTATGTTCGTATTATTCGGATGGCCCGCTATTGATGTTGTTTTTACTTAAAGTTAGTTGTAAGTTTTCGCGTTACCGTCGCAGCTATGAAAGCCTCAATCCGTGATATACCAATACCATACCAACCCCGTTAAATTTTAATATTATTCTTCCATTTAAATGTATTTAAATGAAATTATATGTAATAACACTAATAACAAATTAAACGTGTTAGTACAATCATTTTGCTCTTCGATTTTAGTATTTAGTCAAAGATATATTCGATTCCTTCTTAAAGAAAAATGTTTGTAGCACAATAATATAAAAACGTTTAGTTTCTTAGCAAATTATAGTAGTTAATTATTATTATTATTTCTGTGTTATTAACGATCGCCCACGTTAGGGAGTATTTTCACTTTCCCAAAGTTGCCATATTTTTGTAGATACCTTATTTCTCTCGCGGGTAGTAGAAGCTACCTTCAATGTCCGTGCAATCTTGCAATATGTTCAGTTAATGAAATATAAAGCGATGTGTTTGTAAATTTAGAAGAAAATATATTCGGCTTCGTTCTACAGACTTAAGGTATGCGATGCGATATAAAACGATACAGTACGATATTATTGGATATTGTACAATATTATTCGATATTGTACTATACAGTACGATATTATTCGATATTGTACTATACAGTACGATATTATTCGATATTGTACGATACAGTACGATATTATTCGATATTGTACGATACAGTATGATAATTTCAATACTATGTCGTTTCTGCAATACGAGTTAACGATATGGCTTCGACGAGCTTTAACTTCTATGTTTCTTTAACATTTTGGCTAACCCACGTCTCGTGGTGGTACTAAAAATATTGATTTGTGTCTGTGATTTCCACATTTTGGTCAGTATGCTGGATTGTCACCTTAATCTTACTTTAGACCTGTTTGTCAAGATGAAGCTCAGTTAAACAATTATTAAAAAAATAAGTTGATGAAATAGAATTATATAATAAATGAAATAATCTTTTATCCTTTTATATCGCATGCATACACTGCCCGAAGCTTTAGGTTGTTGATTATTCTGTTTATTTATTTATTTCTTTAGTTTTTTCTTTGACACAGATGAATTTATTTACCTTAAATAATTTTACTTAGATGTTTATTGCCGCAATACAATTTGACTAATGGTGGCTATGAACTGGAAATGCTTGCTTATAGAACTTTTAGATGACCGTTTAAGAGGTAGTATTGTATTTTTTTATCTGTCCGTAGTGAAATGTATCAATCCGAAGTGCCACAAGTCCCTGCCGAGAGAAAATTGAAAAATATACTTTGCAAAAACACCCTTATGCACATCAGATTAAAGTTGATTTCAGAAAGTGGTAAGGAAATTGAATTATTAAGAGTTCCTTATTATAAAGTATAATTTTCTATGATCTTGAAGCAGGGAGTCTAGCCTCTTATAAATTTGATTGTTTCGATAGAGACGTTCGTTTATTCTGGAATGAGAAGTAAATATAATAATTAGTTCTTTCTTAGTCTATTTTGTTTAAAAGTGCCTAAAATTAACACTTTATCCTTTGCTGCTAACAAGTTAATCTGACTATTTAAAAATCTGTCCGAACTGGAATCATCCGAACTTTGTTGGTATATTTTTCAAAACCTGTTTCGTGTTAATATTTCTAATGTTATCCTAATTAATTTAATTGGATGTCCCAATAGTCTCACAAAGTTTTTGTTAAAATCATTTTAATGGGGATTTGTATGAGTGAGCTGTGGTAAAACAACTTTTGATTAAAAGGCTGTGAAGATAGCAAACCTAAAGATGAGAGAGCATCGTCTCTATCGAAATATAGATTGCCCGAATTTGATTTGGCTCAAAAAATGTTCCTTCCGTCCATTCAATTATGAAAAATTTGCATAGAATAAGCTTCTCCATTGATGCATTTTTCTATTCTGAAGTATTTAAGCTCAGAAAGATCGCAACTGAGAGGATTATGCAATTGTTCTTATTAAAACTCGTCTAGGCCTTACTTTAAAAATGAGGTCTAACTAAAGCTGACAAATAATTTAATTTAATATGCATAAAAATTAAAATGCTACATTAATTGGGCGCTCGTATATTGTCATGGAATGACCCTAAAGCCGCAGATTCACTAAGCAACAATTGTCTTATTGCGCTAAATAAGTTGCGTCGCGGAACGAATCCTGCCTAACGACTCAGAACGACATGAGGAACCTCTGAACCCTTTGGGGGATTAACGGACACTCATTATTGCTCTTGGGCCCCCTAAGACGTACTCTTTAAAGTACGCATACGTTCCGTGCCAGCAACGGTAGTGCACTCATCTGCCCGGAATCCTGCGATCGATCGTCCACCATATGAGTGTGCCTTTACAGCGTTTACACATTAGACGATATCGGTAGGCAAGTAAAATGGTATTCCAACTTATCTGCCTATCACATTGTATGTATTATACGGACGTTTATCGGCAGAAGAAATTATCTCACATACACATCGGAGAAAGTGTATATACAATGCCTACACAAATACAAAGTTATCGTCTCACTACAGACGATATAATCGTCTAATGTGTAAACGCACTTTTCCGGCAACGTCCCGAGTCGTGTTGCGCATCAATTGTTGCGTGAATGCACGGGTTTTATTCTCTCTCTCTCTCTGTTCCTCTCTGTCGCGAGTCTTTATCGTCTCATCCACGCTTCTCTCATCGTTTCACACGAGACAACCCTCCATATTAATTTTTACAAACTACCTTAAAACTATTTTGTAAATCGTGCTAATGTCATTGAAACGAGAAAAGTTATTTCTAAACTTGACCAACGCTTAAACAGCATATCTTCGTAAGTATAATGTGTGATATAACCTTATTATAATTATAATGAAATGTCCTTTAGTCCAATACGTGAAAAGTATATATGACTAAAATACCAAAACTGTTACAGTACTTAATTTAAATGCCAATGTTGGTACGCTTATGACGGCGATATGTTAAGTGTTAAGAGAATTTCCTAAAAGTTATCACGCCCTCAGGCATGACGCGGTCGCGTGCTGACCATATTTATACCAAATGGTAGATAAGTATACCAATAAACTCCATCGAGTGTTTTAAGAACATTTTTATTTATTCCCGAAGTGTTCTGCAGGCCAAAATTGTTTTTAAGATGGTGATAAATTTGGTCAGCACATCATGATTGGCACCGTGTTTTGAGAATTTATTACAGTATATCGAGAGAACTGGAATGAAATGATATGAATATACTTAAAAATGATATCTCAGTACAGAAAACGCACGATAGTTACATTATTTGGAGTTGTATACAACCGTTCGTTAAGTCTTGTTGATGATAAGTTGATGCAGTTTTCTTGTCTTGCCGTGTAATTTTGCTCCTTAACATTACCGTTTGCTCAAGTCCGTCTAATATTAATTTTAAACTGTTCTCTTAACACGGTGCCGATAAAAATATTCGCATCATTAATATTTTTTAACCTAAGAGAACTTTATAAACGCTAGATTTGTAGTTAGCAACTGCATGGGTAATATTCGTATAGTAAATTAATGTTCTTGTTTAACTTTATGCTAGCCAATGTTCTAGAGACCTGATATTTAGTAGACTTCCCGGGAGTCTTGCAATGAGTTTTCCCATTTTATTTTCGGGGTAAGAATTGAATGCTAACGTTGGCACTTCACAGTTATAGTTGTTTGCTCCCCAAATCCTGATTGTACAAAACGCGTGACACTGCTAGTGTATTCAGCTAGGTATTTCGTGCACTTAGGTGATGTAGTCTATTGGCTCAATTAGTGGTGGCGTTTGTAGCGAGAAGCTTAACTCACGTCGGTAATGCCGACTAGTTTCGTTCCATTCTGTGGACCATCCTCAGGAGCTACCGTTTCTAGACGCGCACTGTTTGAGCAAATACACGATATATTTAGCAAGACTGGAAATCGTTCTCTTTTAATTTAAAGTTATAGTTGGCTTCTAATGAAGCGTTTATTTATGTCGATGTAATACTTCTTCGAAGCAGGTTTCCGGTTAGTTTCAGTTATAAACTAGGTTCGTTCATGCAGATCACTTCAGTTCTCTCTGAAGCCCTCTGAGAGCTTAGTTAAGAGAACACGGATCAATAATAGAGCTTTATCAAGTTTGATAATAATTTACGAATGGATATTTATAAAAAATAGAAGATGAGAAAAAGATGATAACGATATAAATATTCAGAACTCGCTATTTAGATAGTTGTTTCCACAAGATTGTGTATCGTAGTTGGGTGTTTTTAATCTATTTTAAACAATACTAAGTGTTTAGATGATGTCGGTAGGAGTTGTCGCCAGTTTAGGACGAGTTAGATAATAATGGCAGATGGCTCTAAGCTTTTAGCAAGAATCTGATAGATTACATGTTTACGATATAACCGTGCATGGTTAAAGAATCCTTTTGTAGAAAGAATTGTAACTGTTAATATTTATAGCATAATAATCGATGTGTCCTTTTAACTCGGGTGTGCGGTGTCGGTTCGATACGATTCGATTCTTATGAACGTTAGTTGTTACGGCCCCGCGTTGGGTGCCAAGTCCCGCGTTGGGCGCCCATATTTCGTATGCACAAATACTCTATTCTAATAAAAAGTTTTATTCACTGTTTTGATACTATGAGTCGCGGTGTATGTCGATCAAGCTATAGGGATGTTTCTATTAGTTGCAAGTGTTAGTGTTTATAGTGGAATGAGTAAGGACAATAACGTTGGTCGTCCTGCTTTAAAGGGAATCTATTGTGATAAGGTATGAGCCAGAGACGGCGCTTGTAGGATCGACCACTACGGTTTAATCTTACTGTATTTAGTTTATTAAGTTTAACGTCGCTTCTACGAGGTTTTGCCGTAACATTAGGCAGTTTTCTATTGGGTATTTAGTGGATATAATATATTTTGAAGCCGTTGTTTAGCGTGCGTATAGTGTTAACTAATATTTTTGCTACTCGCCAGTTCGCATACAGTTCTGTCCAGTTTATAGGAATGGCATCATGAATTTTTGATACCTGAGGACCAAAATCTGGTTTTGTGTATTTAATTGAGTTGACGGTTTATGGAAATACAGGATTTGTTTTGCCAGTTCCTCTTAAATGTAAGTGAGAATTTCTAAAATATTTTTGTAGTTGTAAGTGTCGATGAATTAAGTTTTTTACATTGTAGCTACTGTGTAAGTTAAGCGCATGTTCGCGCGTCTTTTAATATCGCTCAAGAGATTGACGTCCGCGCGTCTTGTCCGTATTAATGTTCGAAATCCCTTGCGCGATATTAAAAGAAGGAAGGATTTTTGTCGCCATGGGTGCACAAGTATTAAAAACTCATGTTATATAGCACTGGGATATTTTATTTTACTGTTTGTTTTTCTCTGGCATTAATTAAACGCCTGTGGATTTGTTATAGACATACGTATAACGATTAGTAATTTTTTTATTGTGGTGCTATGCCCCTGTTCACACCAATAATGTATTTTTACTTTTAAGCTGTCAGTGTTGAAGCATTATTTTCAAGTGAATGTTTTTGTAATTTGATTTTTTATGGTAACACATTGTAATCTCATACATCAGTAATATGAAATTTCATTTGTCATATCCAATGTATGTGACGCACTTTTTGTGTAATATTTGTATTTGACTCAATTAGAAACAGATTAATATGAATTCTGACTAAACAATTCAAATATGTATTGTTTTTAATGAATTTTGGATGAGTTTTTACGCTCGTCAGTCTTTTGGACTAGAATACCAGATACATATATTTCTACTTATATTGCATCGCTGTGGTATCGTTACGATACATTTTGATTATCAATTTTAACCTTGTATTCATAAGCTTGATGTACTTGAATGTTGAACTTTGTAATTACAATGTGCATTAGATAACAGATTTTCTAAATATTAATGTGCAATTTCCATAGCTTTTGATGTAACATTTTGTCTACGCCTAGCATTTTGTGTCTACCCGCACACACTGCCATTAAAATGACCGTTAGATTTTGTATTTTTGAATCTGCATTATATTTTTATTTTATACTTGTTTCTTGTTATTATTTGTTGTTTGACCGTCGCTTTGTAGACAAACAGTTGTTGATAAGATGTTTTAGCCGAATTAATGTTAAAATTCGCTAGACCTTACCTCATGTAACTAAAAAATCCTTTATATCTGTCCGTGTAGCTGGAACACATAATATGTGGTTTTAATGTACTAAATGAGTAAAACAAGTTAGTGTAACTGTATCTTTAACGAGCTTATTATATAACTTAATTCGGTGTCGATGTGAAATGATTATTACGTGGTCATATGATTTTGCACGTCGCTATTTTAGGTCACAATCTATTCATTTTTCATTGGTTGTTGGGGTTTCTAATAAGGATTTTAAACTAAAAATGTATCGAAAAAGTTTCAAACAATATCAGTAATAAGTAATAATAATAACATAACAGTTATAAAAATCTACGTTGATAGCATATGCATTGCAACGCCACCTAGCGTATGAGATTTAAAACTAGTTGGCGTAAATATAGGCATTTCTTGTTGCCGCAGATTGTGTATTGATGGCTAAATAATGGCGTGCAACATCTTAACAATTAATTCACACGATAAAAATATTTGTCAAACACCCAATTAATTAAATTAAAAAAAAACAAAAATGCCAAGTTCAAGCATTTGGACCAAGGAATGTTTTATTCAATAAGGTATAGTTCGTTCACTTGCTAATAGTTGAAAGTTTTAAAAATATATGTATGTAATAGTTGATAATCAAAATATTTTGACACACTTTGTCACAAGTCTTCATGTTAGGATCCATGTTTACACTTATCTTTGTGATTAATGTTTTAGATTATGGCATGGTGAATTTATGACAGACTGATATTGCAGAACTTTCGTACTAGTGACTTAAAGTGTATCAGTAAAGGGTGGTTTGCAAGATTATATTGTTGCTACTTTTGTGGCCTATTTGATCCTAAGTGGAAAAACTTACCTCCAGCTTAAAACAAAAAAAAAATTGTCATGTTTAATACCTTTCAATACGTAAGTATAAGTCATTAGTACGAAATATCTGATAGGGCAGGTTATAGGCTAGATTGGAATCACGCGCCAACGGCAGTAGTATGCTCTTGCGCAGTATTAAATGTGGGTAGTTATGCGCAAAATGTAATGCAATGTACACTGCAATGGCACATAAGCGTCTCCAAGATTATGAGCTTAAATTTACATACAATTACAACGGTTCCTTTTTCATATTTGTTTTGACAAATTTGGCTTGGGTTTGGGCCCTGAATAAGTTTTTATAGCCTGTGATAATTTCGATAGAAAGTAAAGAATCTCTTGTATGCATTTTGATGTGCTAAATATTGAAGGGACCCGTAGATTTATTCGCGTCGGACGCACGGCACGATACGGATGTAAGATTCGAATATTGAACGCTGAGTATTACTAAAAGCGTTTTCACATTGCACGATAGTATTACTAAGAGCGTTACACGATACGATATTGTCCCGCGTTATACTAAATACAAAATCCTGCTCATTTCTGCATTTGTGTCTCATTTTGATGAAACTTAGCAGAAATTAATGATAAGTACTTATCTCAGATAGGTTTAATGCAAAACAATTCGGCATTCTTTCAAGTTTTGATTAGGCTTGAGTAACTTTTTCTCATTTTTATTATCCAAATCGACTCAGTTCGTGTTAGTACTTATCATTAAAATTACATTTTATCACAGAAAAAATAGACCAAATATAGGGTTGGTGAAACACACAAACTTTTTTATTCATCAAAACGTTTATACACAAAATGCTATTACGTTTACGATTTTTTTAGCCTGGTTTTAATAAAATGCACCTACACAGAAACTTGTAAACGTTATAAATAATCATTAATTCAAATCGAGTTTCAGTAAAATTAGAGATGCTTGTAAACGTTATAAGTTATAAATAATCATTAATTGAAATCGAGTTTCAGTAAAATTAGAGATGTGCATAAATTATCACACGGATATTGTATTTACTATATCGGCCCGCTAGATGGCATCGTATTGTGTAGTGTGAGAGCGGTTTACCAAAATCTAAGAAGGCATATTGGCCTTTATATTGCACATAGCTACCCTCAAGTATGTGAAACGGATAAATCACGATTAGTCTGTATACAGTATCCGTTAGGCGTATCAGTGTTAGCTCTAGTTCAGATCTGTAAGTGTTATAGAACACTAGATCCCGGGATTCCTGTAGTCCCCGTTGTACACGGGAGTTGTATTTTCTCTCAAAGCCAAGGTGTTTGTCCAAAAGTTGTGATGTGTTTAATGTTTTTATACGTAAGATCGCTAGGGTATGTCGTCTCAATATTCAGTAGTAAATGCTAGACGCAGTCTGACTTTTTTTCTCTTACTAATGATTTGTTACTGTTTTGGCACATTAATTACCTTCTGACAAAAATATAATAATGAAGAAAATTTTTGTTTGGTTTTATTTTCTTTCCATGTTCGACAATAAATCCTATTCATTAATACCTACTAATATTATAAATGCAAAAGTAACCTCTGTCTGCCTACGCTTTCACGGTTAAAACGCTAGGCAGATTGTAATGAAATTTGATATAGAGATAGTTTGACGCCTGGGGAAGGACAGGCCGCATTAAAAAAAACATTCATATATGAAGGATGAAAGTTTGTATGGAAACAAGACTTACGCGAGCGGAGCCGCGAGCAAAGCTAGTATTAGATATAAATGCTAGTTAAGATGTATGGATGTTTGTTACTCAATCACGCAAAATTTACTGAACGGATTTTTTTGAAACTTGGTGTAGAGGTAGCTCGAATCCAGCTCATGAATTTTTCTCTAAGGGCTGATAGGGGATCAGAATATGAGATGAAACTTTTTATAGAAAAACGAGAATTTCACACGGGCGGAGACGCTGGCATAGTCCAGTATATCAACACTAGAAATTTAATTACTCTGAGCTAGAACATTCTGCAAGACATTCTTCGTGGCTGTCTCTTTGTTACCGGTCAAGCAAGTGATTAAATAACACATGGTACAGTATTCCAGACACTGCCGCGGCAACGCGTTTTTACTTCTACTGTACTTCGTCTGTATGTCGAATCTACTTCTTCTAACTTACGCAACGAATTTTGATACGGTTTTCACTATCATTTTAGAGAATTTCTTCCGAAAGGTTTAGATGTAAAAAACATGCATACCTACCTACCTATTATATTTATAGAAAGTAGAGAAAAGTAAATGTTTCGGAATCAAGTCGTTTCGGGCGCTTACATTGCTAACGCTGGCTAAACCTTAAGAGATAGGTACCTACCTACCTACATAAAAATAATGTACCTACTACGAAATTGTGTATATTAAAAAGCCTACATAAAAGTCCGCGAGGGCATAATACTATATTCCATCTCCTAAGGATAACCCACAGTGTCCTCTTATATCTAGTGTAGAAATTGTCTCATAATTTAATGAGTTACGGTCGAATTTC
>DWMR01000841.1:0-10904 GCA_018245355.1 Dalla costala | reverse complement strand
GACTGAAATTCGGCCTCTCACTCGAGAGTTCTGGGTTCAAATCCCAACGGCACGCACCAATGACTTTTCTAAGTTATGTGCGTTGTACGCAATTAAATGTCACCTAATGTAACGGTGTAGGAAAACCTGCATGTCTAAGAGTTCTCCATGAAGTTCTCGAAGGCATGTGAGTGTTATCTAGTTTATCCTATCGCATTAGGTTATATCTGTAATGATAGTTGGGAAATTTTCAATAAAAAATAAATAAAAAATAAAAATAAATTCCGTAGCGATAGGTGTAGAATTGCTACGAGTCTATGAGCGAAAAAAACATAACTCTCAAACTTTATAGAATAGAAGATCTTAGCATTATCTTACCACCTAGTTAATTGTAGGATAATTATTTACAATTTTGTAGAGCAAACATAAATTGCTTCAGAAGATCAGGAAAGCTTGTTGGAGTGCCGTCGTAGCCGTAATGTGCTAGAGTCTTAAATTAGGCTTAGAGTTAGATTAATCTCTAGGTCTATTGTTCTGCCGTAGATTTGGGGACGAGGCGTTTTATGCTTGTTTATTTTATTATTACGGCGCTCAATCCCGTTCTTCATAGTATTATATTAGTATAGTATTTGGTCAGCTAATAGAAAATTTATAGGTAGGTATATCGTAATTATGAGTAATTTTACCACCGCCAGGAAAATACGTGTGTAGCTGTTGATTTATCACTGTACAACAGTCGCAAATTAAGGCGGATTCCTTAGCGGACACCCGGAGCTGCAGTACTTAGAGAGGAGACAAAGTATAAAGTAGCGACCCCATCCACCCACTGAAAAACGTCTCTAATATTCTTTTAGAAACGGTGGCATTTACGGGCTATATTTTATCCTGAATTTGCATACGCTCCTTTTTTTCGTTACCCGTCCTCTATTTTATGGGTGAGTATTTTTTCATCCGGGGGTTAAGATACAAAAGGGTAAAGCGCGGGAGCGAACTCCCATAATTAAATTGCACCGCGCGGCTGCCAACCAACCACTCTACTGTATACGATATTTGCAACTTCCAATTGCCCAAACTCAATACAATTATACAAATGTATAATTGTGTGATTCTATTTCTTATGTTAGTCCTACTAATATTTTAAATATAAAAGTTCACGAGAATGAATGTTTGTTACGCACTTGTCACGCAATAACTTCAGAGATTCTTATTTTTATCAAATTTGGTGTGAAGATAGCATGCACCTAAGAGTACTTTTCAAAAATTATCCCCTAAGGGGGGTGAACAGGGGTTTCCAAACGTTCGTTCGTTTGTATGGATAAACGAATATATTACGCGGATGGTGTCGGGGACAATATCTAGTGTTGGAGCAAATCAGTCTTTAGTAGCAAGAGTGTGGTCGAACGTAAGGTGAATAGAATGCATTATGTGAGTAGATCTTAATAACTATGAAATTAAACGCACAGATCTGTTTACTCATATCTACAGATGAATGAAAGGAACAGTGTGTCACTTGAAATGTTGAAGTGTCGTTTTACCCCACTGTGCTACCTACCTATTTAATTGCTTGTACATTAATTAGTGTAATTAATGCAAGGATAAGATTTTAATCCCAGAAGAAATTCTGTCAGTCCTGGCAGTTGCGATTATAATTTAACTAACAAATTAGGAGAAATCTTACCCTGCTCTAAGTCAAATTACCATAATTGCTAATCAAATGTTGTAGAAGCAGCCGCGGCGTTGCTTCGCTCTAATTACGAATTCTAATTTCCTCTCTTGTCTCACAGGCCTTTTGAATTTGTAAATTATTGTCCTTGCTTTGAAATATCAAATGAATTGTAATGTAATATATAAATATATTATCGTTTGACGTTAACATATACTTTTGCATACTTATTCATTTACGTATTCCACTGGAACCGTGCACTTTGCCGAGATAAAAAGACGTTAACAAAAAGCACATAAACTATCTCTATGCAAAAACTAACGTTGATCCGTCATTCTGTTGCAGCGTGAAAGAAGGAATAACCAACAAACACACTATACCATTCATAATAATAGGTCGGGGAGTCGGGGGTCTTTACGTATTTTGTATGTATGAAATTTCTTTTAGAATGCCGCGAGCGCGAGACAATTGATTTGCGATTGCGGCTTCAATAAGTTAAAAAAGTGACACTTGAAGAAAAATAATCAACGGCCAAGTGCGAGTTAGACTCGCGTACCAAGGGTTACATACAAACTTGTAGATATTATTATGTAAGATAAACTGAATTGTGTAACAAACTTAAATTTGCCGTTTGCAAACTGTCGTCCCCATACATCGACATAGGTCACGGTCAACTTACCAACTGCAAATAAGTTTATAGTTATTTTTGGTTATGTACCTAACTAGAAATTTACGGTCTTCGGATTTTTCCCGTTATTTGTGCTATAAGACATTGCTTCTTGCCAAATTTCATGATTCTAGGTCAAGGGGAAGTACTTTGATCTCCTTGCGAGTGTCAAAATATAGGGCATACCTAAACGGCCGTATCTTTTGATTACGTTGACTCATGGGCTTGATTTTTTCACAGCTCTAAGGGATTGCAGACTTGAGTATTGGATATTAATTTCAACTTGATATCTCCACGCGTTCTTGAGAAAACAGACGGACTGACAACGAACAACGAAATGATCCTATAAGGGTTCCATTTTTTGCTTGTCAGTTACGGAACCCTAAAAATTAAAAAGTAAAGAACTGATTCCCGCCAGTTTACAATTATTTTTCTGTCCAAGATAGGCATGGAGTGAACCTAAGGCATTCGATACATTTTGAAGTTTTTTGCAAAAAAAGGGAAAAATGCGACACAAGCTTCCAAAAAGTGCTGTTTATGCTCAAAATATAGTGTGTCAGTAAAAGTAGTAGCAAAATAGATGCAGTTCGCTATGGTCGAAATGTTGATGCCTCGCATCGCATTGTTCGTTGAGGCATCGTTAATTATATACACGCTTCTTGGGGGTATTTTATTATTTATTTATGATCGTGAGTTTCGTAGCGTTGTGCATGCTGTTTTCCAAATCGTACCTACTTGATCAGCGTAACGAACTACAGCATTAACTCTTATCACGATAACAGGCAGGTTCTAAAAAATAAATGCAGCCACGAAACTTTTTTTTTCGAATGGCAGTTGCTTTATTTCATAATGCCCTGTTGGCCTTTACAGCTTCACCGTACGTATCGTCATTAAACCAGTGACCAAACTATTGTGTGCTCGCATAGGTAATACCTAAACTGTTGTGAACGAAGTATTTATTTATTGCAAGTAACATATTTTTGTAAATCACAGGTACCTTTTAAATGGTCGTTTTTCCTTTCATTTCCTTTTTCATGTAGCATTTGTGATAAAAAGAAATCAAAGCATATTAATAGCTGCTGATTTACGTCATACGTAAACGATTTATTTGAGGTCTTAATAAATGTTTTTCCCTCAAAGAGAGATAAAAAAGAAAAACTTAATAACATTAGACGTATTCGAAAGCGGCGAGGCGTGTATTTTTAATTCTATCGTAAGCCTAAGTACTTATATAAAACCGGCTCCAATTAAAAGCGTGCGACAGGTCTGAAAAGCGGAATGAAAGAAAGTATAAGTAGATGGGGAAATATGCTCGTGTTTACGGAAACCTCCGCCGGCAAATATTATCGCGAGACGAGCGCGATCAAATATTCAGGCGGCGCGCGGAGGCGGCCGCGGGAGCGGGACGCAACCCTCTCCAACTTTCAAGCCCTTCCCTTTGCACGCCCTACACTAATTACGTTTAGAGTTCTTAAGCAAAATTACTTAGGCCCCTCGCCACCCGCGCCCCCTCGCGATCCCGTCCGGAAATGAGGCGCGCTGGAAAAACAAGAGGAAAGCGTTATACTTATAGGGCGCTCGCTGTCTCTCCGAACGGCCGAAATCTGGGCAATCTCTAAAAGATGTTGATGTAATGATTTTTTTTCTTCATTTTAGCGATCATTCTGTTCATGAGCGGTTGCTAAGTGAAAAGCAATTAAAGCACGGGCGAATGATCGTTACCCCCGGCCCCCGCCCTGTAGCGAGCGACCCCTGCCGCCACCCCGCGCGGAGATATACTCGATCAACAAAAAATAAATTTATAATAAACACGGTTTGAGTATTTAATGCGTTTTGCATATTAATAAAATTTGCAATGACATAATTAGAACGACACTTCCGAATTCCATCGGGGTTAAAAATATTATACAGTAACTTGATTTTTATCAAAGCTGAGGAATCAAGGCAATTCATATAAGTACAAAGAACTTACCTACAGAGAAACGAAGTTTAATTTCCTTCATTCAATCTGCGTCCGACTGATCATCCAATCGACAGTAAGCGTAAGTAGATACGAACATTTTGAGTGTTTGTCATAGGTAAAACGACGGCGAATAATTTCCTGTTTAACTTAAATGGCTTTGAAGTGCGGTAAGTGGATTTCCAAACAGATTTGAATTAAATTTCCGGCTATAGATAATCCTAGGTTGTTGTTAAATGATATTTATTAATCATTTTTTGACATCGCTTAATGCACGCACGCAAAAATGTTCTCTTTTTATTTTCTCAGTGAAAATAGAAGGGGAAATCACTAGTAAGTAGTTAGGCGTTATTATAATTTCGTTAATACTTTTTACTTCTGTCACAGTTATGGAGTAGCACGTTGAAGGAGATGTTTTGTCAAGCGATTTGTATCTACCTATTGCCTCAGAGTAAGTTAATATCTATTGCTAACGTTTATCGTATCCACATCGTATCGTTATGCTACGTAAGTAGGTAGGTAGGTACCTATTACATTATTTTTTATAGAAGACTAGTTAGACGAAGGTGTCGAGTAGATGATGCTGGTTTTTGGCTGCACATTATTTGAGTCAATTTATTTATGACCTTTCACACGGCCATTTCACAATACAAACTGAATTATTTTATTATTATTTTACTAATAATCATAATAATAATAATCTTTTATTGTACACACTTAGTTACACACAGCAATATATCATGTAAACAAAACTACACAATACATTATAAAAGACACAGTACAAGTATAATCGAACAAATAATATCTAGAATGTATAGTATTATGAGGCTATTAGGCTATTATTATTATACATTTTACGATGATTATTTAACTGTTTAGAAGTAAGGTGTTATTATGTAGAGTCTGGTTTAATTGCATTTTAAATCAAAATAAGCATTCGACGATTTAAGATTAATCCTACCAAGGAAAAAAGACTTGCGCTTAATGAGATTTAAATAATTAATGACCGTGCCAAATTGGTTTCTTTTTTCAGCTAACGGGAGTTACGGGAGCCGAGTGGGGCTGCAATGGAAAACCAGCCATAATCGCACCGCACCCCGTCTGTCCGCGAGGGACTAACCCTGACTTTTCCCTCAACAATATTTCTTAATTTTTTCAAGTGAGAGTGGTTGCCAATTTAATTATTTTTTTCAAAGCTCCTATCAAACCGGTAAAAGGTTTGACAAAACGTAACCGTAGGTACCCTACAAAAATGTGAAATTTCTTAGTTACTATTTTGAACTGTAATTATTGTGAACTTTTTTCGTTCCATTAAAATAACTCTATCTAAGTACCTACCTACTTACTTACTTTGTCGCAATGACCCGGTGCACGAAATCACTCGTCATTTTTCTATGTAAGGACAACTGATGTTAAATCCAAATGAAATCAACAATATGGTTAGATTGAAAAGATGGGGTACAAATTAAGAATAATATTCTAAGTGACCAACCGGAGCTGTTTATAGCTGAAACCATCTTACGCTGGAATGCAAAAGAACTCGTAACTAGTCGGAATTCACGGACAAACAAATGTCGCCAAACAGCTTGTGTCGTTAAAAACATCTCTAACTTGCATGACTGCACATGCTTGCATGCATGACAATATGTCATATTCAGCGCAGCCTTACCATTTTTATACAAAACACTCCAGATGACAGTAGATACCTACTGTAGTTACAATAAGTAGGCACAACATGAATAGATTGGACTCGTGATATAAATTAATTTCAATGCGAATACCGTTACAATATTCCACATGATTGACCTCTAAGTAATTTTCTGGAATGTTACTGCGAAACTTTTCAAAAAGTTGCTTTTCTAAGCAAATTTCAGTTCAGTGGTCCCACATAATGAAATCTACTATCGCATAATCTGAACGGAATATGGGAAACGGGATTTAGATATTCAAATGATTGACATCTCGCCGGGTGGTCAACCGCTAACCGTCTCAGCGTTTCGCAACTTCACCCCTGTACACCCTAAGACCCCAAGCTACCGTTAGCTACCTATTGTCATACGAATCTGACCACAATTGAATAGATTGTGATCACAAACTCGCACAAAAACTATTTTAATCTTATTTATTCAATTCTTCGATACATCTTAACGGTTATGTCAGAGGCTACAAACTGTTCTTGTGTAGTGGTGTAGGTAGTGTACCTAATTTTAATTTTCCAGACTATGCTACCAGATCACTGGATGACACCAGAGGAATTTTAAAGGTCATGTAAAAAAGAACCGCCGCGAATCATGGGGGTGTTGCATAGAAAGAAGCACTTACCGTTGGAAAGTACTTAGTGTCCTGAAATAATTATTCATCCATGCTAGTTACCAAACGCAGCAGGTGTTTACAAATAACAAATTTTGATGTTGATATCCCAATTTGACCCCGTTACATGGATACAACGTTGACAGCAGTGACCACGGTCGACTTCGCCGTGCCCAGCATACTGTATGCTGTATACATGCTGGGTCAAAAGTCGACACAATATGCATCGAATTACTAAAATCGAAACGAGTGCCCGTTTGTGATAACAAAATGTGTATAAGTATTAACTTTTATGTAAGTACCTACCTATACTTACCTACTTTAACAAATTAGTGTAATAAGTTAGCAGATAACGTTAGTTCCAGGTGAAGCACTCAAACCATAATAATGAAGTACCCGAGAGTGGCGTGTGCTGGGTGCAGATGGCGCGGCGAGCGCCCGCGACTCGTGCGCTACTTGTGCCACCCTAAAATACTATTGTCGGTGCCGTCTCAATAAAAAACGCACCCAGATTGTTTACTTCACTTTTTACCTTTTTTTAAACTTCTGTTTAGCTTTTTATACGTATTTTCGTCGTTGCGCACGCGGCCACCGCTTTTGTACCAATCTCATTGAAGCGTTATGCGTCTCTATTGTCATCATCGATGTCGAGGTAATTCATTTTTGATGTTTAGTTAAATGGAGATAATCGCTTAAATTGCACAACCCTCCTTACGTAATTTGTTGACACTATTCTATCATAATTATTGTACTGGGTAAAGATTTATATCAAAATATTATTATTACCTACTCTATTTACTTCGTTATACAAATAAAAGTGTTGTATTTTTTATCGCACATCGTCATACGTAATTAACAGTAAGAAAATATACAACAAAAGGCGGCTTATCTTATCTCTTGCAGACAACATTATGGAGAACAAAGGTTTGGTAGAGCGGGGCTCTTATGTCAGTGGTCCAAACGTAGACTCTGTACCTACTCAGTCTACGGGTTGGCTATGTATTTAAAAAGATAAAATATTATATGAAACATTTATTTATTGCATTTAGGAGCGTTTGCACAATGCGTGTGCAAAGCTACTGTGTTACGTACTATGCTTTGATATTTTCTCACAGGAACAAAGGAAATCAATGAAATGTCTGAATCAACGACAACACTGATTTTCAGTGTGGCCCGCTCTCTCCTGGCTGCGCCTGCATGTATCCCAGAGCTATCAACTAAATAGCTGTTTACAGCTGAGGAGGAGGAATGTATTATTAATATTATTATGGTATTTAATTAGGTATAATTTGATTTACTTATATCAAAAACCAGTATTTCTTTTGCTATTCGTAAAGACTTGTTTAAGTTCATACTGGGTACTCCCGCGGTATCGCAAAGGGCTTTTCCACACGAGTGGTCGCCGGCGTGCGGATCCTCCTCGATGTTTGCGTCATCGTCAAAGCAAGTGATACCTATTTGAATGCTTGTTGGAATGCTTAAAATCATAGAAAACAAAACAAAGGAGAACGGTAATCATCCAAAATGTATGAGAACCTTATGTCGTATGTGGTCGCGCCCGATCGACGCGAACCATAATTATCAACCGCTATTACATTTGGCTGCTATTGTCACAGCTGCTGCTATCAGTAGGTTGTGGCTCAATACTGAGCACGGGAGCCGTCTCAGGATTAGGTCAATCTACTCTATAATATACTCCGGAAAATGGTGCGTGCATGATGGGGTTTGAACCTCGGACTAAATATTAACCATTAGGCTATCACCGCTGATATTATGGTCAATTTGCATATCTTTAAAATGGGTTCCAAAGCGGAAAATAAATTCTCACAGGAACCATCATGGAGTTTGAGCAAATCAGCTACAAAGAATGAATCACCATTTTTATAAAATTTCAGGTGTAACATCTTCTTTTAGTAAGATTGTGATGCTATTCGCGTTGATGCGTTCCAACTTAGTTGGTTGTTGGTTCCAATTTTAATTAGTTCCGCTGCTAAAGCTGCTACGTATACAACCAACTCTCGCCACCCTATTCGAAGATTTTACTAACGCGAAATCGACTCATTTTATGGTGAAAATAAATAAAACACAAAATACAAAATCAGTTAAATGTATATTAAAAAACTAAATGCAAGATCTTGAAGCGAAAATATTAGCTAATATTTGCAGTATAGCAATTAATAGAGATGACATTACAAAAATATAAATGAATGAATATGGGTGAATCTTTTGAAATGCACAAATTAAATGCAAATTAATGACATAGTGAATAGTGACCGGCGGTAATCACATACACACAAATAATGTGCAATGTTAATTTAATTGAAATCTTACCTTATTTATTACACATATAAATTACTCTTATTACATCACATTCGCTACGTCTTTCATATTACATTTACAACTTAATGAATAAGAAATAAGTTATGATTGTGACAAAAGAGAAAATTGGACTTTAAATTGCCTTTTATTAAAAGAATTTAAAAAAAATTGTACAAATATCGTTTAAATTTATCACGAAAACGTAATTAATTCCTTCCATATTTGATGTTATAAACGCCTATCGCAACTTCTCAACATCGCTAAGGGTCGACTGCTAGAGAATGCCACTAGGTATTTTGTCCGCCCATTATAGAACATTGCAATAAAAGGTAAATAAATAAATGAATTAAATAATATAATATCTGTTCTGTCAAATAAAATTATCTCTTATCAGCCCGAACTAATTGTGGCCAAATACTCGTTATACTTTTTCTCCTGTGCTTGCTGCAGTTTCTGCAACTTCTTGATGAGGCCCTTGCTGAGCTCCTTGCCTGCCTGGTCGTGTGTGGGTAAGCCCTGTAAGTAAAACGCAACTGTAAAAGTCTACCAGGTGGAACCAGGTACCTGAGTTCGCCCGGGGCGGTACCACCGCCGCACCTATTTACACCGTAAAATAATTGTTTTTCAACAATTGTGTTTCGGACGGAAAGGTGCGGATGCTGGTTACACTTATACAAGAGGCGACCACCGTAGTCCTCAGGGGTAGCAACGCATCTGTGACCAGCTTCGAATCGGACAAATACTTACGATTACTAACTGGACTACTAATACTTACTAACTACTAACTGTCACTAACAGTCCTAACACCCATATTCCTATTACATACTAACGAATACTAATGAACTAATATTCTTATTAACATCTTAAACTAACAGTCCCTTCTTCAGTCCTATTCCAGGCTTGTCACAGATGTTCATGGGCGGCAACGGTTGGTGGGACTGCAAGCTCGTTGGCTACTCTCATGATATAAAAAAAAAAAGATAATAATAATATCATAATAACCTGAACCTCTTCAAGGCTAAGGTGAGTAATGATATTTCTAGACAAGCGTGTCACATCATAGACCGTACCTAGCTCTCCAGCGTGATCATGGTCAAACGCTTGCTGATTTAGTTTTTTTAAATTAAAGACAAGATGTTTACAAAGCTGCTTTTATTGAAGTCCATTAAAAAGAAACAAATCCTTGAATATTGGTTACAAAACGTACAAATAAGTATTCACATTAGCTAAGTATTCGTATTGTACGACAAGGATCAAGGCGGAGTGTGTTGTCGGTGTCGGGCCGCACATTAGTCGCCGCGAAGAGGACAAAACGACCTCCGAGGACTCTCCCGCGACAGTCTCGTGTTCCGTCCGGCCATACAGCGGCGGGCGGCACAATAGATCGCGTCTTTGAAGTGCGAAATCTAATCACACCCCAAGTTTGGCGCGACGCGAAGAATCTAGCCGAGCTTATTTTTAGAATAAAACAATTTCCATTTCATTTGGAACAGTGGCAACTTTGTGAGATTATTTGAATCCGCCCTCGTATTAATGCGAGCGGAGCTTTTGTTTTTCGCGCGGTTTATTTGCTTGGGATTAATTCATCGTACGTAGTATTCCAACCACTGGATGGATTTATGTTATTATGCACCATTATTGGGTCGTCGTATTAAAAGTGTCATTTACTTATGCCTTAAACCCTGTTAGTGTAGTGATAGTACTTACTAGTGTAAGTGTTTTTAGTGTAATGTAGTAACAGTGCTACTTTTAAAGAACACGTGAACTTGTGTCTTCGCCTTAACAGAGACAATAAGAAAAGTGTTATGGGACACATTCTTAGTCACAGTCAATTTATCAGTTTAGGTTAATATTAAATTACTTATAATAAATAATAAATAAATAAAATAAGCCTTTATTGCTGTTTTTTTTTTTTTACAAAAATAGCACGTAGTCACTATCGGCAAACAATTTCTTCCTCGCAACAGCTTGTCTTTCGACATAGGCCTCCTCCAAAGACTTCCATT
>DWMR01000840.1:0-10907 GCA_018245355.1 Dalla costala | reverse complement strand
TATTTAAATATCAAAGGAGCTTTGATTAGTTGACGGTAAAATTATGTTACCATCCGCAAAGTTCCTTTACTCTAGATATATTTAGTATTGTGGCCGGCCAGTGTCCGAATATTTACTTAATTGGCACAGTGCGGCGTGACAAAAGTCCGAACGGGGTCCGCGCAAATTAGATTCCTTGAAAACCCTGCTTGGTACGCTCACTCGCTTTTCTTACATAGTTCATCCGAAATTAACAGCCTCTTGTTCTTATTGTAAAATGCACTAAATAAAAATCCAAATGCGTCTAGATTTGATTTGTTCATACGGTACATATTAGTAGGTTTGTTTACATTATTTGAGTCTTATGCATTCATGGTTTTTAATTTTGGGCGTCATCAAAGAGTTCATCTACCTTGCTCTCAGTATTAAGACCACGAAGCTTATTACTATCAAGTTATAATTATAAGTTATGTGTTAGATTACCCGTTCTTCTATCTCATAAATATGTATAAAAATGCATATTTTGTGATCAAACTATAGGTAGGTACCTACTTAAATCTTCATTCACCATTTTTCTTTAATCCATACACCCATAACTAACTTAAAATTAATTGAAGATAATTATTAGCAACAAATTGATACTAATTAGTAGTTAAAACATATATCTACTTTATAGAATAACACTTCAACAATTTAAAAAAATCGACTTTCTGCTTTATACGGCATCTCGCAAAAAAAAACTAACGCAATTTAAACAAAAATTATGATATGAAAAGTATCCAGTAAATATAATTTGATATTCAATTTTTACATTAGTGATAATTGGAGGCAAGTGATTGCCATTACACTGGCAATGAAGCTCAGTTGTAGCAAATAATTGTAACCAACCTGCGGCACATCTGCGGAACTACTAGGAGTACGTACATGTACAAAAAAAACGATTTGTACATTTAAAGTCATTGTGAAAAATCCGCAATTAATTTTAAATCGGAGCACGGATTTATGAAGTAAAACAAAAGCTAACGGGTATAATGGGTCTTTGACGTGTTTTTCAATTAGAGAGAAAGGCAGTTAATTTGGGGTGAAAGAGGTAAGCAAAGCGAGTGAGCGTTGCTGGCGAGAGTGCGCGGGTCGTTGGGGAATCTAATTTGCGCGTGGCCCGGACGGACTTTTGTCACGCCGCACTGTGCCAATTAGCCAAATATACGGACACAGGCTATATCACTTAATATACTGGAGTGAACGTATCATTGCTGTAAAATACCAATCAGGTTACCTATCCGTCAGGATGTCTGTTTATTACTAAGTTAGTTTCCACTCCGTTAAAATATATGTCGGAAATTGAGAGGGTTATTCGTATTTTTTTTAAAATTGCGAACACTCCGCTAAACTTAAAATATTAATTTTCAAATTTAGAAGATTTTTGATAATGCATTATAATTAACTATATATTTTGTTATAGTGTAGGCATGGACGTAATAAAAAGAGCGGACGCCGCATCATAAAGTAATAACTGAAGCACCCATAGGGGTCTAGTTCGCTAATACAAACAGGCCGGCACGCACACATTCACACTATAGTGGTCCAGCCACCCACCATTAAGCATCGAAGCGCGCCCGCACACAGAGTTACGCCGCCGCCATTGCGGTGCTTCAATAATTTCTTAGCGAGACTCCATCCACTCTTTTTATTACGTCCATGAGTGTAGGTACCAGTGATTGCAAAAAAATAATCATTAATTTTGGCTTAAGTAGGTAAGTTATGACTTTTCGTTTTCGTATGAATTTGTTATTGGAAGTATAATAATATTTAAGTACAATACTAATTTGCAACTCATAATGCATAGAAAATAACTATTGTTTCTTGGTTTGTTAATTTGTGTCATCGGTAATAGCGCAACGGATCGACGTGAATCTTTTGCTTAGTTTATGGGCCGCATAGGCAATTTTGTATCCCGGAAATAATGACGGCTTCTGCGGGAAAGATGTGGGAGCCAAAAGTAGCAAAGCCAAGTACAAATAGACAATATAGGCAAAAAAAATTAAACCAATACGATAACAATGATTGAATTTGTAAAATATTTCACGAATTGTACGTATGCAAAAACGTACAACTTACTTAATATTCCCAACCTGCTTAGTATTCAGAATTAATGTATTTATACACGCGGAAACGCTAGAGGTTTAAAAATTGAATCATCAACTTTTCCACGAATGTTGTGTTCTAAAAATAAAACCGATTCTAGCAAATTTGAACCGGTGAATCTCATGCGGCTCCACAGAGGCTGGGTGGGTACATTCATGAGTATCGATTTTATGCAAAATGCAACAAGATTCACTTGAACGTGCTCTATACGTATTATTCGAGACACCTATCTATCGAGCAATTACATTGGTATCGCTATCGGCGCATGTAAATGGCAATGAACAGCGCAGAGGCGTTGAAATGCGGGGTCCCTGCCGACGAAACTGAGAGAATTGAAGTCATGTATAAACATGAAACACAATTAGCGGTAAGGTCTTGGATGTGCCGCGAGCGCCGCCCGGGTCGGTTTGCAGTAATAAGATGTTGATAGAGCCAATTTAGGCCGGATCCGATTTATCCGTCTGTTTATTATCAAACGCATCTAATTTTAGTTTCAGACGGCTACATTGTATAAACTATCTCAACGGTTTCAAGTGATACAAACTATAACGGTTTCAACTAGGTACGTTAAGTAATATAAAACTATTTGGGTAAGCTTTGGGAATAACCCACTTCGAATAAATCTGTGGGAATGAAAAATTGCCATCAAATACGGCCACGTAGCCCAAATGGTAGTTTTCCTTATGAACGATCCCTAGTTTGATCTGCTGGTCAGGGGACAACTCTTGTGACAGACCGGTTACACTTTTGAGTACCTCAGTCCTTAGGGATAACAACGCATCTATAACCAGCTTCAAATAGGACAAACTAACGATTACTAACTACGATAGGATTACTAATATTTACTAACATGATTGACTTACACTTACAGTCCTAACTCCTACAGTCATATTACCTACCTACGAATACTAAACAATTAATATTCTTATTAACACATAAAACTAACAGGACTAACCAACAGCCTAGTCCTATTCGAGGTTTGTCACAGATGTCTAGAGGCTGTAGTAGTTGGTGGGACTGCATGCTCGTTTACTATTCAAGTAATATTATACTAAAAATAAGACCCCACGCTATGCCACGCTACTATGACCACGAATTTGCTAGCCAAGGCACAATGAGTCTTAGTGAGGTTGTGAGTGAGAAACCATTATCATTAAAAATCTTATTGGTTTATTTTAACACCTAGGCACCTAAGTTATTTCACCTAACCATTTAAAGGTACATTTTACACGACCGAATGCTCGAAAGAATATCTACATGGTATTTCACCAATTATATGTGAATATTCATTTGCAATATTTGCGTAGCGGTAGCACCTACTGAGAACCATAATCACGTGGGAGTGCGAGAACGTGACGGTATAAACACTGTCGCGTTTTGGTGGTTTGTAAATATTAACACGCAAGAGAATTGGTGTTTAAAGTTTATCAACTGTGTATACATTTGTAACTTTAAACGGAAGCAGCCCGTAAGCATGCTGACTGAAAATTATTTACGAATGCATTTATTGGATATTTCAAGTGGTATGATGTGACTGGGAAGGGTGTTTATCCAAATCCCCGACGTATCAACTTTGATCTGCTATTGCGTTTGCATAAAATTATGACATGGATGTACATTTTAATTTTTATCATTATTTAATTTGTCATTATCTGACATTATTATTATTTATTCTATTTAATCTTTGACTGTGTGTGTATGATTTTAAATTGCTGTAATAGTGTTGTTTATTAGTGAAATTGACCTCTGTATCGTTTTAATTAACATTAAATAAATAAATACAAAACAAAAGCATTTTCCAATCCAAGAATATTCAATAACATAACGCTTTGGCAAACGATACACCTAATCTAACATATAGACACCTAACCGAGAAGTCGAAATATTATTGTAAGACAGTGAAAAGAAAAGAAAGACCTTAGATAAAAGCAAAAAGAAGAAGCCACGTTATCTTCTTTTTTTTCATTGGAATCAGATGATGATTGTGTTTGAGATGAGATGTTCCATAAATAACCGTAATCTACGGAGTCCAGTGATATATCTGCAGGGAGCATTTAACACATGATTTTCCTTATAATTTTGCTGGTTTTACATACTATAATATTTCTTAAGTTTGATCAATCTAAGTGGTTATGCTTTAAAATATAATTACTTTAATTTCCAACCCCAGAAAAAATCAAGCAAGAATTGTTAGTCACTCATGCATAAAAAGCATGGATAAAAAGGTGTAGTTTGGCATTCATTCAGTCAACAAAAACAAAAACTACATGCATAAAAGCGCAAAGAAGCTTTTCAGACAATGAAAGAGTATCGAGTCTCTGTGAAGGTTATACAAATATCTGCATGCAGCTTGGCGTTATATCGTCGATGTGCATCAATATTTGTAACTTCCAATAGTAATATCTGAATTGCGATATGGTGAACTAGGTCATGCTAACCACATATTGACCGCTCTATGACAAATAAAATTTTATGCAGGTTTTTTATTACTTCTATTAATACATAATTCTAGATTAATTAAATTTCAGCATTATATATTACAACTTGCTTATTACTTACTTAGTGTAAGGTCTTATATATAAGTTTTACAAGCCACTGGCATCCAAGCCATCTTATGAAAATTTTAAAAAGAAATGTAACAATTGTTTGTGTCAAAATAAATTTATTATTATTATTTTGTGACGAAAAAGAAAGTGGGTACACCAGTAGAAATGGGTTACAAAAAAAATAATCTTGATAAGCTTTGGAAATTAGCCTTTGTAATTTCTTAAATGTATTAATAAACTAGCGACCCTGCCCGGCTTCGCCCGGGTGCAATGTATGGGGATGCATTGAAAATTTGGTTGATTTTCTATTCCAAATGTTTTTAAAGTTTATATTATTACGAACACGGTTTTAAGTGTCGCGCTGAAAGTTATGATATACATTACGTGTGATCGCTTCAAATCGTTATTTTTATGTATCTCTTAAGGTTTTTCCAGCGATAGAAATGTAAGCGCCCGAAACGACTTGATTCTCAAACATTGATTTTTCTCGGCTTTGTATAAATATAATATGCTATAGGTACATGTATTTTTTTTTAGATCTACACCTTCCGGAAAAAATCTCTAAATTATAGTGAAAACCGTATCAAAATCCGTTACGTAACTTAGAAGATGTAGAACAACAAACAGACAGACACGAAAAGCGACTTGTTTTTATACTCTTTATAGATAGAAAAAATAAATTAAGTCAGCAAGTTGATCATTTCTATTGACAGGATGTTGAAAAAACTAATAGCACTGACGACATAACCTAAATTAATAGCGATGTTTGTACTTTTTCTATTATGTTCTAAGTACCTACATGTTATTTTAGACCAATAAATTATGTTGGTACCTATTATGTTTGTATCAGTGGTATATTTCTTGTGCGCTTTAAAGATTGATTTATGGTGTATTTTCTTTTTGATAAATGAACATTATTTCAGTCCTTTTTCAGAAAACATCGAGCTATCAGATTCCTCATTGTATTTACTATGTAATGTTCTAAAACACCGTTTTTGTAAAAAAAGGTACCTACCCACTTATAGTATTGGCTGAGTTTCCATGAAATGGGGATACATATTTCTATAGAAGTTATTCGCGAAGCCTAATGAAGATGCATCCACCAAAATTGGAAGAATATACTCGTAACAAAAGACCGACCATACTCGTTCGTGATATTATGATGGGTTTTTATGATCGATTGTTTTCTGTTAGTTAAGTATGATTTCATAAGTTCAAATGAAACACTTTCTTTACAAGAAATACAATTGAATACAATTTTTTTTGTTTTAATAGGATGTTGTATACGACACAATTTAAAGCCCTACTCATAACTATAATATTAGTGCCGCGCACTTTACATTATAGAAAAAAGAATTGCCTCAATTCCGTCGCCTCCAATTGACGGCGTCAATTGCTGTAGGTAAAATCATGAACCATTCACGAACAGTTCTCGATGCTACGGCCGATGACAGTGACATATACCTACTTAGAGCAATGTGGTCTAAGGACACATACATACCCGAAAATCTTAGGATTAGCGAAGCGGATTACAAAATATGTCATTATTTATTTGCTAAAAATAACAAAAACAAATCAGTTCAAAAATGTTTAATCAATGAGACTTATGGGGACTTGTAGAACGATGACAAAAGAAACCCTGCAAAGAAAGTCGAGTCAGTATGAAAGTTATAAAAATATCTGCATGACAGGTTGGCGTTATATTGCTGTTATAAATCAGATACCGCGACAGTAGCGTGGCGATGGCTACGAGGCGTAGCGGAGCCGGAGCCGCCGTGCCACGCCGCAGGCGACACCAATCAGATGCATGGATATTATCGACACATCTACCAGTGACTGATTCTATACACGACACGAATAGCGTGGCGTTCAATTGCGATGTTATATGCAGATGAAAATCATATAAATAACTTCACAATCTTTTATTACATATTATGGATATCTCGTCTCGAGGATTTCAAAGTTAAAAGAGTACCTACATATAAAAGAGTCCACACACAACATTATAACATGGTAAAATTGAAATGTTGTTTAATGCTGTCAATCTTTGGATTTATTGTAAATCGTGAGCACATTTTTAGCGTTGTTCACAGAATAAACACTTAAGTACGAAACGGTACGGTATTGTGCGGGCTGCGGTACGGATTTTAGTGGTAAATGGTTTTATTAGAATAGGTAATTATTTTATAATAACCTCCATTGAAATAAATTAAACACAAGAGCAGACAGACTAGAAAAAAGCGTTGTGTCAACGATCCGTAGTGGCACTGCTTTCCGGCTCATCTAGCCGTAGCATAAGCGGTGACGTAGCGAGATTCACATTTCGTTCGTGACTGAGCGTTGTGCAGAGGCCCATAAAACTTTAACCGTTAATAAAATAATTCTTCACAGCGGAAACCGCACATCGAAAAGCCGGCGAGCGTCGCGTGAAATGCTACCGGTGCCGGCATGGGCATAGACGTCTGGAAATATGGGTAAACGTTGCGCACATACGAAATATATGGCACAATAGACTGCCGGTGTCGACCCGTGCTGGTCGCAGCATAGTTTTTTATTCATACCCACCTTCATACCTACTGTTTATGTCTATAATCTCTAGGGTGTTCTTGTGGTAATTCTTTTGCGGTAAGTTGCAGAACAAAACGTTAAAAAATAAGGAAATAACGTAGTTATAATGATCTGTATTTCATCCTCTGAATAGCATTACCTTCTGTTTTTTTACATAAATAATATAAAAAATACAGGTCGCTGTAAGCTTCACGTAAATGTCAGCTATGTTGCAGATGACTTACGTAGCAACTAGCGTAAACTTTGAGAGAGGAAACTTTGAAATATCTTCAAAGACGAAAAGACCGTGCAATGCAAATAAGGGAGCCTAGTGTACACTGCGATTTCTTTTAAAATAAAAAATACACGACGGAAGAACTCTGCTTTGAACTTAATAAAAATTAGTTGTGAACTTTCCACAAACGTGTTTGCAGTAGGTACCGTCGAAGTTAAAGGCGAATAAAATTGATGTCTGTATTAAAACAGTGCAAATTACATAAAATGGGCGTTACACTTCAATAAAAAAAATCTTTATTGATTTTCTATATGAAAAACAAGCTACCTACCTGTTATTGGAAAATGTAATCGTTGTAAGGAAAATTCAGAATCAAAAGTAATCTGCCGAGGCCTATGGAAACAGAAGCAGATGGATGACAAGGAAAATACGCGCGAAAACTCAAAAGGTGAAGCGGGCGCGGAAAATTGGCTTCATTAGATAGAGGGATGGAGGGCGCGATCGTGGGACACAAAGCCGCCCGGAATGGCGATCTAATGTACCAATATCGCTTGAAAAATTTTGTGGGACGGCTTTTGTTTCTTTGATACTATTTCAACATATCCATATATATATATATCCATATCTTACAAAAGAAGATATAATATACTTTGAATTGAAGGCAATACAGTAAATAGCTTACCATTGTTTTTAATAAAATAAACAATTCGCCCAGAGATGTAATCATATTATAGCACACGAATAGCAAAAACGCGAAAAATTCTTTAGACATTTGTTTTTTATTAACAGCGATAAACGTCTTTTATTGTGCTCGCCGAATCACATCACCCCGAATTATATGTGTCATAGGTATGCGTACTTTGCGCTTCGCCTAACTCCATGCTTCGTTCTCCCGTTAAATTGTATTTTTTTTATTTATACACATTAATATTACTTATCATATATAAGATAATATTAAAAAAATTACGTAGCGCTCCTTGACATACACCGAAAAACAATAATAGGTAGGTTAATCACATAAATTTAATCCCGTTTTTAAATAGCTTGTGTTTTCATCCTCTTTTTGTAAAGATAAAGATGTTCTGATACTCGGACGTTTTACAAGACGTAGTCTATTCCGTAAACAAAGAAGTTTTGCCACCGTGACCGCATATCTCGGCCGGGCGAGGCTTGTTTATGTGGCAATTGGCGCCGCAATGAACTGGCATTCTAGCGGAGAGCAAGTTCGCAGAGACGTTCCCGAGTTGAGTAACAAATTGAAGCTGGCAACTCGCAAATAATCATACACAAGGTACCCTAGGTAAGTTTTGAACCAAACACCAGCGCTGAAAGTTCATCCAAGTCGAGTCTGATAGTAATTCACTATGGAATTGTGGTCAAGATACAAATGAACATTGTACACATTTGTACACTTTATACGCCGGACACGTTCATTTTGTACCGAATAATATTTTGTTGCTAGACTTTTATTATTGCTCAGCCGTACAATAACTATCGTGTAATATTGTTAAAGCACTACAATTTACGGGCTGTATTCCGGTTAATAATAGTAAACGAGCGTAAAATGAGGAGTAAATATGCTTTAACAATTTTAAAGCAGCTGGGCGAATGGAAACCACGCATAGATAGCTATTTTTGCTCATGCTATTATTGTTTGTTACAAATGAGCAATATGTTAATCGAGTATCTACACAAGAAACGGCTTTGTAACATTCGTACAGGTTCGACAAAATCCAATAATACCTTTTGAATATTCCGGGACTCATCCAGCAAAAAGCTAATCCGCTGAATAATGGGGTTATAAATATCAATGCTGAAGCAGGCCTGGTGGAAAAATATGTCGATTGTCCGGCGCAGAGCCACTTTTGTTATTAATACCGGTTTATTAATAATAAATCTAGGCTTTTGTTGATCGCTTAATTGGTTTTAGTCAATGTTTTAAAAATAAGCTGACTAAATTATATCTGCACCTCAGTGGAAAGGGAGAGGTATATAACAGAATGTATATAAAGGTATGAAAATTAAATCCGTTTTATTCCGTTACATTCCGTTATACGAAGACGGTAATAACAAGTCAAGCCTTCGATCCTCTCAAATCAATGTAAATGCCATACCTACTAGAATAAAGTACCTACATACATCGTATTACAACCAGGTTAGTGAGTAGGTACATACTTGCCCGCTATCTGCCTTTCAATTATAATATCAATAAAAATAATTACTTATGGAACAATGGAATGCATTAGCTGCATAAAACTTAATGTTCTCCTAATACAGTACTACAATACGTACAATGTTCTGTAGGTACGTACTGCTTCGTAATCGACTTTAGAAGATTAGATGTTATGTAATGTAATGCAATAACAATGAACTTATAGTAACTAGTGTAGTATTATGAAAAGTCAACTTGACTACAACTCATTAGCAGCAGCAGCTGGAAACGGGTGTCTTTTCATGACTAATAAGTCCTGGAGCCTACTTAACCACGTTACAATGCGGATTGGTGCAGGAAAATGTCTTATTGCAATCAATTTAGTGCAAATTATACCCGACTGCGTAAGACTGTTTATTGTGTATTCAAACTAAGCGAGTTAATGGATGTTAAAAAAAACACCTAACCGCGGTTTTCTCTCACCACCATTTAACAAGTAGGTACTGCGTTTAAGGACAACTAAATTGTCGTAAGAGTGAACTCTTACGACAATTTGGTTGTACATGATTCGACATTGTATGTGATTCCACACGTATGTACGCGCGTCTTGAGCAAATTAGCCGCCTTTCTGGTGAATCGAATGTTCAATTTTTAAAAGTAAAACGTAAAAAGTACCAGCTTACACTGTATTTAATTATAATGAAAAGCTGTGTATCTATTTATAATTTTTCAATACTTTTATTTAATTATATATAAACGTTTTAGACGTAGATTTAACGTAGGTAACGTGGAAGTTCAAAAACCATAAAAAATAACCCTATTTGGTATGCAAAACGGTAAAACAGAATTTCGTTAGTGTCGATGGTGGATAAATTTGAAACATGTGAACAATGTTTGTTAAGCTATTTACAAACTCGCATAAAACGCAACGAAAAAATACTAACTAATTTAACAATGTCCAACGGAATTGATCACGAATAGTATCAAAATAAATACATAACAGATTTTACTACTCGGTACTACTTCGGTACTATAAGAGTGAACTTTTGTAACTAATTATTCTGTTGTAGTTCCGGGTATTACTTTTTTAGTTAGTTTATTTCGTTTTGTAGCAAAATGAGAATCAGCCCATGGTCATCTGTAACCGGCCTCAAATAGGACTGTTGTAAGTTGGTCTAGTTATTATCAGATATTAATATAACTACGATCATTATATTAGGTACTCGAGATAAGATAAGATAAACTTTATTTGCATTGAAAAGGTTACAAAGATGTCAATGTGGTTTTTAGTAGTGCCTTATTC
>DWMR01000839.1:0-10911 GCA_018245355.1 Dalla costala | reverse complement strand
TCACTCACCAGGTAGGATACATTACGAATCTTATAAAAAACCTTTACAAAAACTCAAAGATCACTTAAAACCTGATCAAAGCAATGAAGGGGTTTTTGATACATATATTGACTGGTAACAAACAGCGCCCTTTGCCGGAAAACCTTTCGGTAATCGCCATTGATAAACCACGAAGAATTCCTAAACTGGCATGTCGCATCTCCTTTATCGTAGTCAGATACTTTAAGTTACTGGTTGTATAAGTAGATTTGCATGTCGTACAGCAATATAATAGGTGTTCAATGTGTAAATGTGCCACTTAATGTTCGACAGCTTACCAAGCGGTATATGGGCAGTTCCCTCAGCCGCTGCCGCAGCCGATCGCGCCGACCATAGCGCCAGCGCCGAGAGAAGGTAAGTGGAGTCTCGTGACGGGTAACCCTGGCATCACGACAACGGAATCTTATTGTGCGCTATGGAAAAGGGACCAGGACTTTTATTTATTTATTTAAAACTTTAGAACCATACAACAGCAAAGATACTAAGGCGGACTTAATGCTGAAAGCATTCTCTGCGATTCAAACTACGGAAAGTAGGAGATTAGGGTTTTTCTGTTCACTGTCTACGTATTCATCAAATTGAAATGGATTCTTCACCGATTTTTTGTTATTTGAATGCTGAAAAATTATTAATAAATGTTAAAGAATACATTTTAAAAAAGTAGGCTTTAAACTTAAAAAATTCAGTTTTAATGTTTGGTCCCCTTTAAATAGCCATTCACAATTGCTCTCTTCTCGAAGCCAACTTCTAACTTTCCTCTTCTGCGACTCGACTCTGGTAACTCTCTTCATTCAATCAATCTATCAATGTCACTATCAATGTATCTCTGTTCTAATCGTTTTCTAGTAAGACAACACAACTTACCTACTTTCAATTGAAATGGTAATTCGGATTTTCAATTCTTGCTCATTCTTACTAGAAGATGGTTTCTATTCTAACTGTACTATCAATGTCTATTCTATAGTTGCTGTTGTCGGTATGAGAACAGCTCACGTTATGTGCAGAGACATGCAAAGCTTTCGCGGTTTCGTCTGTCGCTGGACGCCGTGTAGTCAGTGTAGTCTATGTTGTGTCGCCATCCATGTTAAATGTGTCGATGTGTATTAGTTCTCCATTAGTTGTGTCGTCCATCCCTTGTGTCGTTTCCGCAATGTTTGTGTTCAGAGGCAGATTTGTGAGTGCTTTAAAGATTTTCTGGTGTTCCCAGGCTGCTCCATCTCAGGCCCCGAGGGCTGCAACTTGTTCATCTACCACCTGCCCCAGGAGTTTGGGGACGCTGAGCTGATGCAGATGTTTCTGCCCTTCGGCAATGTGATCAGCAGCAAGGTTTTCATCGATCGCGCCACCAATCAGAGCAAATGCTTTGGTACGTTTCAATAACATTACTTTTTCTAATAAACTCACATAAACAGGCATATCTCGTATTAATTCACTTGAATAGTTATTAATTACCAATCCTTTAATTCACTAGACTAGTTGTTTATTACTAATAATAACACTAATAATAATGTTCACTTGAGTAGTTATTAATTACCAATATTTAATTCACTTGAATAGTTATTAATTAACAATATTTTAATCGCCTAGAATAGTAATTACCAATACTGTTGTAAAAAATTTAAGCTATAAAGTTATAATTAAAGCACCGATAAACTGCACCAAGGCACCAAATATCTATCAATTTCAATTTCTAGCTTATGCTATGAATAAAGTTATGAATAGTTAGTGGGGTCACAAGCTGGAGTCTTGACTGGCAGATCTATTATGTACAGACCTAATCAGAGATATGATGCTTCACCAAATGCCGTTAAGTAGTTACTGCTGATCATATCGTATATTCATCATATTACTTATAGCAGTTTTGTATGAATACCGACACAAAATAAAGTAGGGTTTTAAAAAAAGTGTTTAACATCAAACAAACGCGGAAAAAGGAAAAAGGGAAACTTAAATTTTATTCGGAAAGTATAATGACATACTTCGTTTTATGTCGGTCTTCATGAAAAGCGTGCGTGTATTTATAGTTCTTTATAAACTTTAAGAAACTAGTGGCCCGTATGGCAGTAGGTACTTTAGTGATAATTTTTATAAAAAAGAAAAAAGAAGAAAAAAAAGCAGTAGATACCATAACCATAATTCATAATTATCACGGTCAATCCAGGCTTCGTGTCGTTCGACAACCCGACCTCGGCCCAGGCTGCCATCCAGGCGATGAATGGTTTTCAAATTGGCATGAAGCGACTAAAGGTCCAGCTGAAACGGCCAAAGGACGCCAATCGGCCTTACTAACCCGAGACGCCGTCCCCGCGCGCTTTTGGCGCGCACGTAAGTAGCCAATCAAATACGTACTTTGTCATACATTTAAATAACGTAAAATTTCAAAAACAATTAAGAAACGAAACATGGTTAAATTTTGTACACAATATGTCGTGATTTAGACAGTGTAAAGTAAATAAATAGTTCATAAAGCTACCACGAGGTCGCTACTGAGTACTTAATGTTGCTAGCTAAAGAAAATTTACCCAAAATTATTGCAAAAATAACAATGAAAAAAGTCAAGTTAGGATCAAGATATAATTTTATATGAATATTGTCGATATATTCAGACTGTCTTCTTTGTTTCAGGAGGCGGCTATACTAATCCCCTCGCCCGTAATGCGCTTTTACGCGGTATAAAATGATAAATTCGTTGAGGAATTTAATACATGTTTATTGTATAGTGAATATCATTACTTACATACTTACCTAAAGATTTGTGCAAGCCCGCTCGGCGAGTATACTAAATTAGTTAAAGTAATTTATTGGTCAGTGCGTAGAAAAGCTTCATTCTATCATTATCGATTAATCATTAAATTACTCTATTATATTATATATACAATTTATTAACTTTGATTAAATTATTATTATTATTATAAAAATGACACGTTATAAAAATTTTGTCATTCGTAATCATACTTCTACTTCCTAAGTACTTACTTTTTAACTGAAACTTTTAACATAAATTTATTGAACTAGTTATTTGCTTGAATTAAGCCAAACTGAATTTATTAAGTAAGTTGAAAATGTAAGAAAAAAATGTATTTTAATTATTGTATATTGCATAACGAATTGTAGGGCTGCGGTGGCACAGGTATCTTTGGAGGTTTCGTTGTTCGGTTTTGATGTAGAAGGCGCGGGCACCTGTGCCGCGTCTGCGCGTTCGTTTATTAGCAGTAGGGTAATACAAAGATACGCGTGCGCACTGCCGGCCGTCGCGGACACTGTTGTCTCCCTCCACCGTTAAATATCGCACTAATGTAAGTGCTGAGTATGTATCATTAACGGAGTAAATTGTCCTATATTTTGTTAAATTTTATTACTGGGTGTCTGGTAATTCTACCGCTGGGCAGTATCGACGGCAGATTAATCTTAGAAATGATGACTATTTCGCGCGGAACGCAATTCGCTTTAATTGTTAGATAGGAGCGTACAACCGTTTCGTACTTTGACTTTCCAGTATTGTAAAAAGATTACACTGTTATTGTTAGAATTGTAATAGTATTTGGTAATTATATAAAAATCATCTCAATTGTTATGACGCGCTTTTATCAAACAATTTAAAGCCAACAACGTTTCCTGTCTCAATATTGTACCTACGAGTAAAACTCTCACGTAATGTCTGGTTTCCTTCTCAAACTATTGTATGTACTTACAAGTAAGATAGTTCAGAACTGTCGGTGAGTTGTCTGCCCAGCGTGTAACGTATATGTTAGTAGAATATGATATTGGCAAAGTTTATAACAAAATCTAATGTTTGTATTGAACGCTGTGTACAAATTAAAGTGCACTTCATCATTATCAAGATCGTGTTTTTATGTAAATTCCAAATGGGCTGTGATATAAAGAATATAATATCAACATAAAGGATTGTACAGGCCGTCTGTCTATATTAAATGTATTAACGCTCTACTTAACGCCGCTCGCACGATGGCACTCTTAAATGCAATCTTGGATTCCTTTACTTTTTCCATGCAAAGGATGCTTACCGATTCTTAGTAATGCGTTGTAGATAGTCTTCAATGTTTATAGTGAAATAACCTTATTTTCGGCAAAGAATCCTGAGCGTGGCAACATTAGACAGTAACAGTTTGTAATTCGTATTGCCATCAATTGGGGAACATGATCTTGTAATAGAAAGTAATTAATTAGTTGTATAGTTGACAAAATAATCTAAAATTTACAAATTATAGCCTGGACTCTGTGCGGGCGGTCCACTCGCAAGAATGCGAAGTCAATTCTCAATGAGCGTGCTTACCCAATATTTATTTCGTGCATTGGTGTGTGTATGTGTGTCTAAAGATTATATATAAAACTATTCGTGTTAAGGTGTTTAATACAATAACTGTGAATCTGCGTCATGGGAGCCAACAGTGGATAAACAAAAATCTAGTGTAATTTCTACAGACAAAAATAGATTCATAATCAAAAATGTACCAATATAAATTTAAACTGTTAGATATTAATGCGTGCGCGCGGGCGAATCCTGTACTCGGTGTGCCGGAGTTGTTAGTAAATTATCATCGATTGGCGCATTCTTCAGAGTATTTCCTTCAAATGTATTCTCTTCGTTAGAGACGTCGACAATACTTTGAACGATGTCATAATCAACACGGTGTAATTATTATTGTAAAGGGCACTTGAATAGTCATACATGTAGCAAATGAACACTGAGATGTCGCTATACAAATTTTATAAGCATCTCAGTCGATTTGCGACATAACTCGCGAGCAAGTGCACTTTTTATAATAATATTAAGTAGAAACTTTGAACCCGCTACGTGGAGTGAGCGTAGAACTAATTTATTGATAGACTGTATCGAGAGTTGCCAATCTAAATTATTTATCTGCCTTGCTTTTTATTCGTCCTAAAGGAACGTGTCAGGGAGTGTAGCAACAATGATGCAGGGATCGACTAAGCTATGTCACGCGCACAATCTAGACTTCTAAAAATTATTATTCTAGAAGGAGTGGCTAAAACCGCAGATGAATGACAAACACTGAACAGTTAAGGATTTTCCTATACATTTTATGATTTTTTGTTTATTTTTCAACACCCAAAAATTTCCGTCCGGTTTCATGTACCATCTTTATTGCTAAAATAGTGTTAGCCTTTCCATATTATTGGGTGTATACTGTCTTCTAATACTTGCCTCATACCGCTGCGTTTGGGAAATTTGGAAGTCGCCAATGGCAATACATCCTATAATGACGTTAATTCTCTGACGTCCTCCTTTGCAAGTGGGTTCAAAGCGAGCGCTACCGTACATAACACGAAACAAGACTGCTTTTATTAAATAAAATGTTAAACAAACATCCACAAGGAAAAATCAAAGCACGATAGCTTTAAAAGATTAGCCGTGGATCAACGAACATCTATTTGAAACATTGTCAATATCCATTTATGTGGAGAGACTCGTTTTGAGCAGTTGTATGTTAGTAGTAATATATTGGATAACTAAATGCCTTACGGGGATGTCGAGACAGTTTTGTGGTCCGCGCGGGCCCCGGCACTCCGGCACTGCCGGCTCCCCGGCACTGCCGGCCCGCCATCGCGCGGTAGCGCTCGGTCGGCCGCCGCCCGCCTCTAGTCAAATATTTCACTCACCACCAGACATAGAACTTTATATTTACACAAATAATTATTATATTATATTGATATAGTATTCTAGTTTTAGGCGTTTATGGTTTACGAGTAAGCCGTGTGCATTGAACGACACGTTGTAAGTTGGAAGTCGTCGTACCGATGGCGTGTCGTAAGGGTAGGTACATTTAAAGTTCTCTCCGGAGCTCACGTTTGTGCAATATGTTGTTACGCTTTTAATCGTTTTAGCGCCTTTAGTTTACAGGGCGTATTCTTCTGCCCTTATTTAATTCGGTTTTTCCCTTCTTAGACTATATTATATTCGTCGACGTAGTCTCGTTTCTTGGAACGGCCGACCCGGTCTTAGAAAATTTTTACGAGGACGCTTTACATCCGACGACAAGTCGTTCCCTTCGATCGGAGCTTTTAGGAATCGATTCTTGTGGAATCGTTCGAGTGTAAAGCGAGTTCGATGTTAGGTAACATAAAGTGGGTAGTGCAGGGCGAGGCCAGAGGGGTCTGGGGGACCCCGGCCGCCCGTCGGCGGGGTGAGCGCTGACGCCGCTACTCTTAAGTTACAGAATAAATCGATGCCAAACCAGAACACGTATACTTAGTATGTATATCGATTATCGATAATATCACCTCGTGGGTAATGTAGAGTAATGCGCCCGCGAAGCGCCGTCCGCGGCGCCACCGGGCGGTATTAATATGTACTTATATCTTTATACTGTTTAAAATTAAAAATCCCTAAAGATATATTTGCGGCGACGCAAAAGTTCGTAATAGATAAAATGAGTCCTCTCTGAATGTAAAACGATCGCCCATAAAGTGATTCTAGGATACAGGGTATGCTTTGCAATTATTTAAAAGTGTCTTCATGTAGGCAGATTCCCGGTCTCCCTCGATTTGGCCTTCGTTCGCCGACTGCTTCTGGGTTGCAGTTATCTAAAGCGGCATTCGAGGGCACGACGCGAAAAGATGAATGCAGCGCGAGCTATACAATTTTACCCACGGCTAAAATTTGAACTACATAGTAAAATTAAAATTCTCCAATACTTAGCCACTTTAAGATTCATAAATATAGTCACAAATATTACATTGGTAGGCATCTATTGTGATTCTTGTAGTTAAACGCTTGACCACATATTTAAATTCCAAAAGTAATAAGAATGCTGCAACAAATATCAGAGCCCTTTGTGACGCGCAAATATATTTGGAATGCACTTAAGCTACGCACGCTGCGCTAAGCTTAAGCTTGTATTTTATACGAGTGACGTCATATAAACTCTTATCGTCCTGTCATTTTTCTGTCGTGTCCCCAAATGCCAAATTAAAAGGGACGGGATCGAGCATCAACAACAGTCGGCTGCCCAGCTGCGTATTTGACTTCCTGTAGTCCGTACGTCCTAAGAAAAGATGAGTTCCGTACACTTTCCTACGAGAGAACTTGATGTGACATTAGACTGCACGATTATTTAACAGAAATCCATACACAAACCACTAGCTCTACCAAATGCTGCTAAAGTTGACGACATTGAAATTTTTAACTGCACTCTTTTGTTTTTGGAAGGTTTGTACTGCATCTGTACTCTGTATGAAAGTGCCGAATTAGTGTTTAAGGGGTAGTATAGGAAACAGGAACGCAAAACGCAGGCTGGCTGTTGCCACAGAACGGCGGTAGGCATACGGCACGCCGTGCCTCCCGGCAGCGCATCACTCTCGGGAGGCATACGGCACGCCGTGCCTCCCGGCAGCGCATCACTCTCGGGTCCACTGTAGTCTGTCGCGATTTTTATACTCTCTCGTAACTATCGTAGTGTAACCAATCCCTCATCCTCATGTCACTCGCGACTTCAACACACCCGCTTTGCTTGTTTATTTGATACAACCCGTCGTAAGCCGATGCGGTTCTTTGCGTTGATCGAGTATCCACTTCACTCTCATCTCTCATACTTGCTAGGACGGGCGCGGAATGCCGTGGTTGCGATTGCATCGAAAAAGGGAATAATGATTAATTTATATCCTCACGTATCAATCGTAACTCGTATCGATTTAACATCGTGTTCGGCAACGGCATCCGTCACTCTGAAGCATGTAAACATTTTAGTATTACGAAATCGAATTTCATAAATAACGAATAATAAACTATTTAATTCCTAAAATTTTATATAATATTTATATAGTTCGCAAACTTTAATTCGTCTTAGCGCTCGCGTAGACGTGGGAATGTCTTTTTCGAAGCACTCAAGGATGTTTGGATCGTTTGTAGATGGTATAAGATTCGGGTCGTTACTTAGACAATGTAAGTAGACCGTCGGGCTGAGCACGATGCGACGCGAGTCGCAACGCCACGCGACACTGCGACCGCGCGACGACATATCGCAGCCGCATCGCACGCGTGTCGTGTCGTCTAAAAGCACTGCCCGACGTTAGTTAGTAAGACGAATGCCAATATTTTAATCAGGAGAAACAAAATTAGGATCGGGAGTATTTAATCATTATGATTATTATATATCTATTTATATGGAGAGAGGCGCATAGTGCTTTTATGAATCGTAGGTCCTAGAAATGAAACAAACAATCTAGTCATATCTTCTTCGGTTATTTATGTTTGTCCTATCGCTTAGCATAGTTTAGCTTCAAGCACACGTTATTCCTTATTCCGGTGGCGTACCAATCCGACCTGACGCGTATTTTTAAACATTCGTCGACGATTGCGTTCCGGACAGAGCGTAGCGCATATTCATCCATAAAAAGAATACTGTCTTCAGTCAATATTATATTCACTGCTTAAATAAATATTTTGGTAATACGCACTAATAAAGAGGTTACTATAGAAACGCAGATATATTATTATGCAGATAGATTATGTTTTGATAAGTTATCCAGAATATTGTTTTATTGATCGTAATCTTCATAATCTAATCTATATTAACCTTATAGATACATAAGGATTACGTATTAATATAATTTAATGGTATAAAGATAGAAAAGAGGTAAAATGGTATAACCGTTCGGTTAAGTTAGGGGTTAAAGTTACCTTAGGAAACAAGTTACGAGTTAAACTAACAATAGGTAGAGACGAGTAACTCATAGTTCCGTGTAGCGTCAGCAAATTGAACAACCGTCCGTACTAATCTCAAGTTTCAATTGCATGGAAAAAATAATACACTATCATGTATTTTAAAGTCTCCGTACAACAGTTACTTCTAAATGCTAATTATTCTTTAACTACAAAAATTATAACAAATTTAGTCTTCATTACGAATTAAAGAAACCATATTTAAAAGCACAGTCACCAACTGACAGGTATTTCAACATCCTTATTTATTCCACAAAAATGCAGTGTTGCCATTTAAGACGACAGAATTTCCTTAAAATTCTGCAGTCATCAAAAATTCTGAGGACTCATTGAATAAGATAGAAAAACAGACTGTAAGCTTTTAAATAAGGGTTCAATTTGAAACGATGTGCCCTATTTCCAAACTATTGAGAATGTACATACATATATGACATCATATCTAAATTAGGAGCTTATAGCCTTTTGCGCCGAGGCCTCTCGGGTGACAGGGTGTCGGTGTGTTACGATTAGGAAGATAATCATTGTCTGTGTGTGCCACGCTAAGATATAGATCATATTGTTCGGGCGGCTAAGGGCGCGTCCACACATCTGTGACAAAGATACGATAAACCATGTTACAAATGTTGACGCACCACAAGATGATTGCTAAAACTAAAATGTTACTGAATATCGTTATTACAGCCAAATATTTATTTATAAAAACAATTCACTCGTTATTTAAAATATCATATTTTTTGCACATTGGTTACGTAATCCGATTTTAATAGCATGAAGAAAATCTTCATATCTAACTTGATTTACAAAGTGCCTACTCACGCGTTGAAGTCTACCGTACTAAGAAAATAAAAATGCTTACCTAAATCGTCTTACTTAGTCGCCCGAAAGCCCAATGTATACAAAATCGTGAAATGTAACTAAGTTGTGCGAATTATTCATTACTTATTTATAAAACACGCGTTGCACTATTTTGGTGGCACTCATCACGTGATCACAAGTAATTGTCCTACAAGTACTTACACTGTTCTGGATAACTTATAGCTGAATAGTTTAGGAGTAAACGATTATGCACTTTTCGGAACAGTCCGGTTGAAAATGAAATTTATCGGGCGCATAACATAAGCCATAAACTAAACTGTTCAAGATCAAAGTAATAAAAGCCATTCGTAGGTGTGTATCAGTTGTTACAAAGCGTGTTACAGATCTTATGAATAAGCTTAAGATCTTCATTATCTTACATTATGCCAAATTATGTCGAACTACAAGCCAAAATGTGCCCCGCGGTTTCAGCTTTTAACTCTTAACGCTTTTAACTTATGAAAAAACGTTGCGTTTACTATCTTTAGTATCTACCTATCAAACAACAATAATGTTCAGCTGAATTGTTCCGTAAAGTGCGTATGGTTTACGCATAGCTTAGCAAAGGGATACCGAAACCGGTATCTGTGATATACGCTTGTAATAATCGTCCATTGAACCTACTATGTATCTTGTAAACTCACTATCTTTTCCCATTACCATTCCGTTTCGCTCGATAACGGACTTTACCTTTAAAGATAAGATAAACAAAATTGTACATTGGAATATCTAGCTCGATGTATTTTACACTAAAAGATAATTTTTCAAACTAATATGGAGGCGAAATAGCGATTGTGTAAGAGGTAGCGGAAATGTCCCCGATGTATAAGGATTTTGAATTTGTTATTAATAAAATTACGTTACATAAAGATGGTAGATTTATACAAGCATAGAATAGTAACATTGTTTGTTCGCTGTTTTCGCATAAAGAAAATATTTGCAAGTTGCCTTCGACCTAATAACTACCTGTTATCTACATAATATACAATTGTAAAATAGCATTGTACCTACCATAATATAATTTTCTTCTCGATGTTAATTGTAAATAGTTTATAAACGTAATATTACACAATCTGTAACGATTACTGTTATGTTGAATGTTATTTCATGGCGATGTTGTCAACAAACACTATCAATTTTGTCTAATAATTCAGTGGAATGTAACATAATTATATAGTGTTATAAATGTATCGATGTAAGTACCTATTAATTGTTATACTACTAACGCATAAGCTATTCGTGTCAAAATGGTTACAGATTGTGTAGTACCTGCTAAACGGGATTCAAATATTCAAGTATATCGGTCAGATGTA
>DWMR01000838.1:0-10917 GCA_018245355.1 Dalla costala | reverse complement strand
AGAGCTTAAGCCCGTATTTTCAAAGCGTGGCATGCATCACGAAATTTACAAATGATCGGCAAACAAGCAATAAAGCTGTACGAAGTTGACGTTCATGAATAATGAGATTACTCGTGAGGGTTACCTCATATCTATCATCACAGATTCGGATTTACCGTTATGACTGACAGTAGAAAGGGTTATTAACTTCTTCGTCAATATTACCGTCAACTTTTAATGATCTTCATTATGTCAGACTAATATTATGTGACTGACAAAACTTATTGTGCTAAAGACATATTAGTGCAAAAAGTCCGACTCAAAACATTCACGGTAGTAGAACATGTCATCGAAGACATTGCATTTGCTAGTGCAACCCATTCGATAGAATAAAGTACCTAGACTGCCAGATGATCTTAACTGAAGGTCATTACATCCCACGTTTAGTTCGCGAGGCCATAGAGATCAAAATACACTGTAGGAATTTCAATAGGGAAGTGTTTGTGATTGAATTGATAGGCACAGGCGTGAAATTAAAAACTCCGTCCAGTAACTTACGGCATCGTCAAATCAGTTGTTTATTGATGCATGTGATGTGATGGTGGTCAAAATAATACACGACACGAAATATTCGTAATATAAAATAGAGTGGATGAGTTTAGGGACTCCCTAACAGAACCGTCACAGTGCTTAGAGTAACTCACGAGTCTCAAACGAAACGGGGTCGCTTCGACCGGTCTTTACCTTCAAGGGTAGCCCACAAAAGTGGTTTGCAGTGGAAAACAAACGGGTTAGCAAGTGTGGGTAGAATTTCTTTTTTCTGCTCATCCGAAGCCTACTTTCTTAATGCACGTGCACGTTAACTTAAAAGTAAATGTTTTCAAGTTCTATAATCATTAAGTTTTGTGAAGATTATCTATTTAATTAGAATCTTCGTATCGAAATTCGAAGCCCGAATCTTTTTTGTAAATAAATCGTGCTATACTCAATTAACAACGGCTAATTTTTCAAACAGCTCAGACCCCTAAAACGTGACCACTAAATATCAATTTGTAATGTGTTCGTCGTCCATTCGTATAAAACAAATTAATAACCAAAGTAGATATCAATTTCATAAGGCGTAATTAAATTCTATGAACGACTCACGACGCATCGCCACGAGATAATAAACTAAATAGTTTACATGCTCGAAGTATTACATACTTCGAGATTTAATAAGAAAGCTTTAGAAAACCACGTCTCATTAACGAGATCTACAGCTAGTGAGCGCAATTAATAATCCAATGCATGCATCGATATGCAAATGGAACAACTAATAGGAGATTGTTATCTCTTATTTACGAGTTACGTGACAACCATTCGCGGTTTGTTTTTCTCGTCCATAACGCCAGTCTAGACTAGACTGCTCCGCTACCTATAATTTCTCAGTCTACGCCTACCGCCCACTGACGTTTATAATAGTTTTAAATAGGCACCTACTTTAAGCTACAGAACAAAATGTATACTGGTTGCCCTGGTCATAGCAGCCGGCATATGAATATTGTATAAATGATAGCATAGCCCGTAGGCTACGACATAATCCTCCTCTGATAGCATAGCTGCGACATAACTCTCCTTCTGACGCAGTCTTATAAAAACAATGTGAGTGACATGGCCATACATACCATCAGCCGAACAGAATCAAAGATAGAGTGGAATATCCTCAAATAATATAAATACTATTCCTTTGTTATCCACCCGTATTCTGATTCTTGTAACAAGCATTATCTTTCCACTGATCCAATTATAGAAAACAAATGTCTGGATTTCTTATCATTGAATATCAACGGACTAGAATTTTCAACAAACATAAAATCCACTAGAATAGAGACCGGTGCTATCAAATTCCGGTTTAGAAGCATTTCTGTATATTTACCACATAGAAAACAATAAAGTCTGATTCGCTACTACCAGTCTCCCATAAACCACCAGACCCAGGTTTGCTGAACGATATCTAAATCTGCCTAGCAACATAACGCCGCAGAAAACGATCAGGCTCTAGAGCCCCTTTTATTTACTTATAGCCCTGGAGCTATTAGCACGTAACCAATCCTTCAACAAACGTTATGTATGACGAGCTCCACAGCTGCGCGGTACAGTTACCGAAGTCTGACGTTGCGCCGCTGGGTGGCCTCACGCGCTCCAGTCGCCAGTCACGCCCACTGTGAGTCGCTACGGCCAATATTGTAACACGACTTCGATATTATGACGGTTGTAAGGGCTGGGTCTATACGACTTGATATATTGGTGATGAGCGCTGTAATGTTCGAGTTTAATTCACGATGGGAAGCCCTGCGTTCTGATGGTTCAGGTACCGGCTATTTTGCAGTCACACGACTTACATACATACGTGATTCTCATGCCTCAGTCACTCACAAAGGTAGACACGGACTACCAAATGCCTTGTTATTGTGGTTGCATCATATATTATCATAGTGAGTTAATCTATATTGATCGCTGTCCCTAGTTAATCGCTTATTATATATCGCTTATATAATATATCATGCAATAAATATATCACAGGTTAGTAAAGCACACTTTTGTTTGACCCACAAGATCGTTAACACGTATGACGTGTATTTTCATCATTATCACACACCTAATATAAAAACAGATAATTAAAATGTATTTATTCATAGGCTTAATCTCCGACAAGTCTAGGGAATTACTTTAACGCACGAACTAGACAGTATTACGGGTAAGAAAAATGATAACGGACAGCGGAATCCATGAAGCATTTTAATAAGCAGAATTCCCAGCCTGAGCTGTGTAAACGCAAAACATATCACACCCTCGGGCTACGAGACAGGCCTTAGTAATAAATGGAAATAAATTAAGATAAAAACAAGACGCCCGGAAATGTGTATGTAGGAAACATACAGCTATATTAGACAAAAAATTATAATATAACTTGCTAGTCGTAATTGTACCTCTGCGAACCGAACAGGTGGTAACGGAATAAGGTATGGTATAAAAACTTATGTCGATCCAGTCGACCCCAGAGGATTTACTAAGCAAAAAAAACTGAAATGTATACAGGGATAACAATGTTAGTTGTTGTTACAATAGAAAAAACTTGGTAGCAAAAGAATTCAACAGCTCCAATGTTTGTACCTACTGTCTAATAATGAAATGAAAACTTGCATTGATATAAAAATTAGACCTGATGGACCTGATGGACACCTGAATTTAGTATTTTAAGATCCCAAAAAACAAAACCAACAAATTACAAATACACCTTCTGCCGACGTTAGAGGAACAGTAAGGTGGTCTCGTAAGTAGAATTAAAAAGGATCAATTCCTACTTATGTACTAAACAGAATGGTCCAAATCCGAGACTTCAAAGCGAAAAATGCTAAGAGTTACGATCTTGATAAAAACTAAAACCACATCATTAAATTTTGAAAAATCATAACCATAGCCGGACATAATCCCCGTTGATTTTAACTACTAAGAAAACATACGGACATGCCGATCCAAAAGCTAGCAGAATGCAGTCATAGTCATTAGTACGTGCATTCTGGCGGGACCTCCCTGAACGAAGGTGTGAATTGAAGTCAATTAGGAAAGTATGTTCAAGTAATAAAACAATTAAATGTTTAAGCTATCCTAAAAGTTTAATGGCAGCTAGTAATAGGCGAGAATAATCCGACACAAATGTATAGTAGAACAATAGTATTGTTATGCTCTACAAAACACAGTAGCCGTAAGGCCATGACATGAAAGCACTGTTTGGGGAAGTTACTTTTACCTCTAACGAACTTGCAAGAAGCGTTTATAGAGTTAGGAAAAATAAGCAGCATGTAGGAAGACTTTCAAGCCTTACCAGATGTGGTATTTTTAGAAAAGTTTTTTCATTGCATCAAAGTTTTGTACAAATATCCACAATCCCAAACTAAAACTAATTCCATGGACGTTAACCTAACGTGAAGTTCTCGATCGTTAAAGCACAAATAATTTTTCAATACATGCACGACCGACAAATTTACTCACAATCGTGCATCAGCTAGCGGATCTCCATCGTAGAACCGTACGGTGACACGCAATGACATCGAACCCGCTAATCGAATCATTTGCGATGAGTATCAAACACATCGATTAGAGTTGAAAGATGTTTACAGACCTGATGGTTCCGACTATTTGATGAGCCAAGATGAGATGACCAGTCGAGATGACGTCACTGAATCGTGTTCTCTAAGTCATATTATTGTACTAGGGTGGAGTGCTCGCGAATTGGCCGCGTGAAATTTCCCCTCGGGACCATTTGGGGTACAGGCTATAGGTACCTAACTAAAAAACCGTTTGAGATATTGAGATAAAACCACTGTTTAATCAGCAGTTTCGGAGCCACAAAAAAACGCAGACAGACAGACTAAAATTATAAACACTGTTGCTTATTGTTTAGCTATCCTGTAAATAGCATATTCCATTAAATTATGGACCTGAATTTTATATCACAGCCAGACCATATTTTAATTTATTGGTAAGATAAGATAAAAGCTTCGAACAATTGGACGCTGTACCTAATGGATGAGAACCCAACCCTTGGTGATGTCTTTTTACTAATGTGTTGAGCCGGTATTGTTAATTTTAAGGTTTTTTTACTATTTAAAAAAGTACCGCACTCAAAAATCCAAGACATGATCATTGGTTTGTTACACTGGCGGCCGTTTGCTACATTATATTATGATGACGTCATCAAAAGCAGAAAAACAAACACAGAGTATATAAAGTAAAAAGGTGGATGGCCCCATTCAGTCAGTTGAACTGGTTGAACATGCGCGCAACAGAATGAAACACGTAGATATCCGTAATTTGGAATACAATAAATACATAACAGTACAATTTGTAGCACAATAACGAATCAACGTTACGAATTTGTAACCGCGCAATGCATAAAAAGTTACATCACGAATCGATAAGCGTCATTGTGAAGCCCTGATCGATTTGGCCCGTCAATGAGATGATCCCGATTCCGAATTGGTTTCGAGACGGGCCATTAAGACGTCTGCACTATCGCAAGTAGTCCTAGTATTCGTATATGTAGTTACAATATCATGCTTTATAAAAAACAATGAATTCTGTCATTCAATTCACTATCTCATTAAAGCCATGTAATTTGCCTTCAGCAACTTCATTAGTCAATTTTATGATGCAACTTTTTTTATTTGAAAGAACCGCATGAATGGACTCAAAAAGCAATTTGTAACTTATGCATCTCATAGATGATTGCAAATTTGTTGCGAACTTAATTGCACTCTGAATTCTTTGCTTGACTTATGATGCATACACTTGTAAGTATAAATCAAACAAACATGGCATTATAAACATTAGAATATGATTGTTATATAAGTTTATTTGATACATTCAATTTACAGTGCACTATCAGCTCGTAACATAAACTCACATCTTGTTTTTAACTGACGTAAAATGTTAGTATCATATTCTCACAGGAAAATTAACATACTAGTGTGTGAATTGGAGATTCTTTAACATGGGTTTTATGAAGTAAAAGATTTAAAAATTTATGTTATGGCCTGTTTGGAGCAATAAAACCAATCATATTCAGTTTCACGTAGTTTTATTATTGAGTTGAGAAGTATTGAAACCAATTTTAACTAAATTCTGAGTTTTAATGTGCCTAAGCATAATAACCTGAACATCCATGTTCGTCTTAAAACTAATCAGTTAGCATTGATTACATTAATAATTATGGTTCAATAAGTAATTTAAAGACACTGCTTTAAACAAATTCTAAAATTCAGGAGGATTTAACGACTCGGACAGAATCATTGAAATGGAATAATAAAAAGTAAAGCAGCTTGTGGTAAGGATGGATGTAATAAAGAGAGAGTGTACCACAGCTCTTGTACTGACGCTATTTCTGGTGAACTAAGAGACATCTTATTCAATACGAGAACACTTAACCCTAGTGTCAAGTATTCGCTTTAAACACGATGCTCGAATCGATTTCCGTTAAGTTTCGCATCCACCCACGGACTGCACCGTTCATGGCAAACTGCGGCTAGATTATTTCCATGTGCGGGACACAGATATAAAATAAATCATGATTGGATAAAACACGCCCACGACACAAAGTGCCTTTTTAAAGATGATTTGGATGCACCACCTACGCAAGAAACTAAGTTCTATCAGGTCATGGTGAAAAGCATTCATGGTAAGTGTAGTACCGTCGCTTAATACAATCAAAAGAACAATGAAGAATATAAATCTTTATAGAAATGATAGTTGGTGAACTGGAAAAATAAAACATTCTGGTACAAAAGCTTTTACACAATGTTAAATGGAAATGCTACAGAAAATAACACGTCGAATGGAATTGATGAATCAAAATAAATTCTTAAGGTAAAGGGTCCATAGTTCACAGGTTAAACCAGTCGATGAAGTTACCTTAAGGAGGAATGTTTTCACAAACATTTAGGCCAGCATGCCTCAGCGCTTCCAGTAAGTGAAGATCCACGATTCCCTGTAGCGAGAGCTAGCCGAGTTCAGCTATTAGCATAACTAGAGAAGCGCGAGCGCAGGTGAGCGGCTAACGGGACCGGGCATGCGCATATCGATGACGCATCTCTCATTTACAATTCGTTTCAAATTCAACTTTACTGCTGACATCCTAGATATCATTATTGAAAAATAACAAGCTATTTAACGTCTTTTTAATAATACATGCATAAGGTCAGTTCGCAAACACAAGAGACATAATGACGCTGTATGGACAGATTTCGACCCACAATAAATTGTACCTTTATCGCTATTCGATCCATCGTGGATTCTATAAAACTTACGAAACTCCGGTCTGTCACTAAACACTGATTTATTCTATTTAGATAATTGAAAGGGACACTCTAGATAAACGTTTATTGTTTCTAATGGCCAGCCCGCAGTTTGATAATTTTATTGCTTTTAGTCATGTAATTTTGAAATGTAAGGTGAATATTTCACTATCCGTTACTAATCTCACTGTGACCCAAAACACTTAATAAGGTTGCGTTTATTTAAGAAACTCAAAGAACATATACCTACTAGCATATTTCCTATTCAAGATTGTGTCAATAATGAAGATGAAGACAACCGTGACGAGCGCGACTCCGAAAGGAAAACTCGTGATCTCGAAAGCGAATGCATGTTAAACATATCAATGTAACGCCATATAAAGTAGCATAGCTAACGTGCCATATAGTCCTTACAACGTGACTATTGCATTTAACCCGTTGTACAGATAGCCGTTAAGCAGATAGGTATTATTGTAACAAAGTACATGATTACAAAACTACATAACGCATTATGTCAATTTATAAATATTCATGATGTGAACATTAAGGAAAATTCATAAAGTATAATGTTTATTGTGCTTTTTGAACATCCTGTTTCTGCTGCAAGTATTTGCTTTTATTTCACATTCCTTTTGTTTTATAAAGATTTCGTCGTCGCTGCCTTGTGAAACTTAAGCTTGTAACGTGTCTGTCTTGTTGGAAGCGAGACGGTGATGGTTTGATGAAATTTAAAGCAACGAAAAGTTTATCAGGTTCTACTAGTTCGTTTTTTAAAACCCAGCATGTTGTCGCGTTGTATTCAGATATAGTAGACAGCAATTTTTGTGATCGTCAACAATCGATAAAACATAATGTAATATGAATGACGTAAGTTTATCTCCAGACACGAACGCTGAGTTACGAGAAGAACCTCTTTTATTTTATTAAACCATGTCTACTTCTGATTCTGCTCATATACATTTTGATTTATCTTCATGTTTAATATATTTTGCTTAATTTGAAATAACTCTTTTGAACACGACTATTTATATTAATTTATTTGTATTTATTTGGTAATCCAACAGCGTTACGTTTTTTGTAGATGACATTGCAATGCACCTAATAAATACAATGTTACTTAAAGCTAAATAAATATAATTGTTTTACTATTGAAGAAGTACCTATTAGTGTTTGAAACTTCAAACTTGAAATCTATGGCTGGCAATCGGCTTGTTTTTAGCATAACGATTGAACCCAAATACTGTACAACTGAAATCAGATTAAACATCTTTCTTTTGTTAACGCTAGTTTGGTACTTACAATACAACTTATATCTCATTAGTAAGTCATTTATAACAACTGAAAAGCGTTGAAAGTTTTTGAATTCCTTCAGCTACTAGTCTGTTAGATTTCGTCAGGGCTATACTGTACAGCCGTTTTATGAAAATTAAGTTCTATGGCAGTCGTAAGTTGGGATTATAAGAGGAATCCACAGCAAACGGGCTCGGCTATTCACGTATTGAATGCAGTGGACGTGAAGTGCACTTAGCTGGTGCTACAATTGTTCGAGAAAACAATTCTACATGCCAACGTGCAGGCGGAAGCGGTAAAACAGGAATACATTTTAAAGCACACATGCGTATAAGAATACACATGAACTTGAGAAGTAAGAGGAACAATTTGATTTTCATACAACTTTATCGTATTTACATAGGAAACGTTTAAGTTCTATGTCTAGTGATAGAACCTGGTATACGGATCGCTCGGGGCGGTACCACCCCACACAAATTTCTGTGGAATAAGTAGTTTTCGTTAATTGTCATCCGATCAGGAAGGTGTGGATGGTGTTGCACCAACACAAGAGGCGATCACCTCAATCTTCAGGGGTAGTATAATGCACCTTTGGCCAGCTTCGAATGGGACAAATACTAACGATTACTAATATTCTTATTAACACCTAATACTAACAGGACTAACTAACAGTCCTGCATACAGTCCTATTTGAAGTTTGTCAGAGACTGCATGGACGTTTGGTACTGAGTTTATATAAAACATACATATAATAAATACATAAGTAAGAATCGTCACCCATCAGCCTTTGGATGTCCATTTCTGGCATTCCTTATGAACGGTACTAGATTTCTTACAAGTGCTACTTTCAAGGCCGGCACTAAATATACACCACACAGGCTACTTAGCTGCTGTTTTTGAATGGACAGTTTCTGTAGGCTCTATAGGCCTTTAATGCGTCACCAAACGACACTAAACACAGTAAAGTAAAGGGAAAAGCTAGTTCGGTCGGCGTAAATAAAAAAATAGCTTGTTATTTTTATTTTTAACTCTGCAATTCTATAATCACTTCAGTTCCAACTAGTGATCATTGTAAGATTCAAACTTTTTTTTATTATGGGAAGAGTTTACTCCTTAAGCCACAGACATGTTAAATCTAGTCTCAAATCCAGTTTAGCAAAAGGACCTTGTACTCCACCGCTGAATCTACTAGCACACACTGGCCTTTCGTTTCTCTCATTAATTTCCCGTGACTCGAACAATGCGGTACAAAGCCTCCTACAACCACAACTGCAACGCACCGCGTTAACCAGTTCGGTATATCCGCACGTTTATTGCCATGCAGCGTTTGACAGTTAATGGGCGTGCATTAGTTATAAACGCTCGATTTAAGTTGCGAGAGATGAGAGACTGGGAATCTCTTTTAAATTTTTATATAATAATGCATTAGAAATACATTAGGTAAGTTAATAAATAAACCACTACACACACTACAATGCGTTTGGCACACACAATAAAATATTCATTGATGCGGATGATTTATTCCTCCAAGGTAATTTCAATTTTGAATTTCAACCAGTATGCGGCCACTAGTCTCTTTTAAATTTTATCAGACTAGAACAAGATAAAGGTAGGTATATAAGTTTGGGTTAGACAACGGGAGCACGTCCGCTCCCCAGACATGATCATAAGGCCTGGCGGGAGATTCCTGGTTTTGCTGGTGTTCATAAGCGACCTTTAGTTGGCCCGGCTGCTGGGTCATAAGTCAATCAGGCAATGAAAAACTTGGGACTAAGGCAATTTCTATGATAATAAATTTAGACGAGAAGTGAGAGTTGTTTATTGGATTACATTCAAAAATTTTCGTTCGCTTACACCACACACCATGTAGCTCTATACAAGCACATCGGCGGTATGGAAGCAAGCAACAACTATAGCACACGGCGAAGGATGGGCTTCGAACATCGTACCTTAACGGCTGTCTATAAACTTTCCCACAATAGATAACCACATTGTTCTTTTACATATGCTGGCGTTATTAATGCTATATGGAACAAGAATGGGAACTTAATATTGGTTCATTTGTTCGTTGAGATGAACTCGAAAAGACTAGATGTTTCATAACAAAGTTGATTTTGAATATACCTACTTCTAGTTTATCCCTTCCAGTTGCAATAAATTTGACCCAACAGAAAATCATTGTTGACGGCTTTCATAAGACAGCTTGCCACTGGAAGGGATAGTCATACAATAATCCGTCGTTCCTAATTCTAGAACACAGGTAAATGTAACTAACTATGCTTCTATAGTAAATTTCACTAAGCAACTATTGCATAAACACTTTCAGTGAGTTCCTTGAGGCGGTCAGTAGTAGGTACCTAGTTGCAACTATCGGGAGCGAATCGCTTTAACTATCTAATATCATGATTATGATGGTTGCACAAGCAAATTTGCTAGCATCCAATAAAACAATATTAGACTTAAGTACCTAGCTTAATAATTTGTCATTTTTATTTCTGTGGGAATACGCGGGTGGAGCCGCAGGCAGTCTTATCGAAGATAAATGCAACCACACCTGGTTCGTTCCTATACTCGTTCCTATATTTAATGCAGCACACATTAGTAACCATATATTATAAAGAACTGATTGTAGTTACTTCAGCAGCGTCCAAAACAAATTAAACCATATTAAACATCGATACATCGTCAAAATAAACAATTGCCCAAGAGCTGTAACGCGTATAGAGTGCATTACAATGTGAACTCTAATCTAAGGCATCATTAACGATTATGAATGGCCGTCATCTCGTAGTAATGTGAACCTAACGGAGAGCCC
>DWMR01000837.1:0-10919 GCA_018245355.1 Dalla costala | reverse complement strand
TGCGTGCCGCTGGGATTTGAACCCGGAACTCTCGAGTGAGAGGCCGAATTTCAACCACTGGGCTATCACCGCTTTTTGATGTGAAGCTTACAACAATACATTAGGTGAAAACCGCACCCAAATCGGTAAAGCCGTTTCAGAGATTAGCTCTGCACAAATGCACAGACAAACAGACAATTCTAAAAATCATTGTTTTGGGTTCTATAATAATAGTTATTCTCATAGATCTTCCATGTACAACCAGACAGCGATCAGTTACAATTTTATTACATGTATACTAGGTAGGTAGATGCGAAAATCAGTTTGTTGGGTAGGAGTTTACGGCTAAACCATATCACCGATCTTCATAGAATTCTGTAGAGAGGAATTCTAAAAGACGGAGATTAACATAGAGTACTTTCGGAACAATTGTACTTACTGACAGATGCATAGGTAACGAAAAAACCGTCATTTTAACGCAGACGAAGTCGCGGGCAGCAGCCTAGTACCTATTCAAATCTCGAGGAAACTTTACCACTGAATAATATCACTTGTACCTACTAACAAGGGTGCAATTTCCAGTTTACAATGGGCACCAAATCCGTCAACTGCACGAACTGGGAGGGAAGGAGCGCGCGGGCGTGGCGCGCCTCCGGGAAGTGCTGGACGAAAGGCTGCAGGAGATTAAGAAGGCCAAGACCTGGAAACACGAGCGGGTTATCACATCCCCGCAGGACACTAGGGTAAGGCAATACAATACAAATAATACTTTATTGCACACCATAGGAAAAAAATATAGTAGGAGCTCATAGACAATTTTGGGGAGGTATTTTGAGGTACGCAAAAGACGTCCAATACTTCTCCTTTAATACTCTTTTCTCTACAACATTGCAGGATAAAAGAACAATAGTCAAATATGGCATGGTTTTTAACATTTTTGTCGTTTATTCAGTTGTTTTCATGCATCAGCTGGTTTGTACCAATGTGGCATGTGTAACGCCTTTTGAAATTAAGATTACGATAACTTTAAATATCGTTTAGATAGAATGCAAATTATGTTTGTAGGAATTTAATTGAAACCGCAGGCAATAGTTAGTTGAATATGGGAATCAAGCATGATCAAGCAAGTTTGGTATCGTGTATGGTTTCGTTATCATCAGCCTACTACCTCAGCTACTACTTACTATAGTCTTCAATACCGTTACCGTTTTCTGTTATGCAAATTATGTAAGTAGGTAGGCACCTACCTATTGCATAGGTTTTGAAATTATACCAAGCTAAGATCCGTAATTACTTACGTAAGATGAAAAAAAATTGTTTGGCGCCATTGAAGTAAATACTTATTTACTTCAATGTTTGGCGCCATTTGACGCTACACGTCAGTCTACATGAAATAGCTGCATCACTGTCGTTTTGAAAGTAGGTAAGTAGGTACATAATAGTCCTCCGTGATTAGTCCGTGATCCGTCCATTTAATTAATTGAAGTGAGAATCAAGATATCCTCTTAAGCCCGTTGTCAAGATGTAGCTCTACATTATTTGAGTCTAGGAACCTACTACGTAAGTGAAACGAATTCTTCAAGGTTGGCAAAGCACTTGCTCCAGGCATTACACGTACCTATCAGTAGCAGAGTTAAAAAATAAATTTAAAATACTGGCTAATTTTCTACATTTCTTTCACAGGTGAGAGTGCAAGGTGCCGAAGGGGACTTTTTAAACTTCTGCGCTAATAACTATCTAGGTTTATCGGTAAGTAATTTTTTCAAGACACTTAATAGTCCATACGTAATAAAATAATATATCAAGGTACTTACTTATATATATTTTAGTCTATTTGAAATAAAATATTTGGATTAATTTGCACAGAACCATCCAGAAGTTGTGGAAGCAGCGAGGGAAGGCCTCAAGAAATATGGTGCGGGCCTTAGCTCCGTCAGATTCATCTGTGGGACGCAAATCTTACACAAGGTTTGTCTTTATAATCTTTATCATAATCATCAACAAATCATCAAGCTCGGGTCATAATTGAGGATCAAGGAGGAAAAGGGCAATAGTCCACGACTCTCGTATCCTTTGATTGACTTTACTTGCACATCTTTGAGAACGTTACGAAAAGTTTTCACGCACGCAGGTTTCCTTAGAATAATTTTTACCCACAGAAAAGACTTGGGAAGTTCTTTAAATAGAGCTGACAAATAACTAATTTTACTATCGATGGGTTAGGTTCCCGTCCTGTTTATGGTTCATTTTGCTGGTTTGAGGAAGTCTGTCGTCGGTTTGGCTATAATTTTGGTATTAGTTTCGTTTGAAAATAGTTTGGTAACGAACATATATGTTCATAATGACCTCTTTCTAGGAATTGGAAGAGCGCCTCTCCAAGTTCCACGGGCGGGAAGACACCATCCTGTACGGGTCCTGTTTCGACGCGAACGCCGGCCTCTTCGAGTCCATGCTGACGCCGGAAGACGCTGTCTTCTCCGACACCCTCAACCACGCATCCATCATTGACGGCATCAGGCTGTGCAAGGCACAAAAGTTCCGCTATCCACACAGAGATCTTAGTGGTAATTTATTTTGGTTAATGACACATAGGTACCCAGAAGGAAGACCACGGCCACAGATGACATGAAACTACACAAACAACCAAGACACTCACCACACAAGACCCAATATTTACTCATATTTCTGTCTCTTCAATCTTTGGCTGGCAATTTCACCTTGGAACCTTCACGTGGCACTCCCTAATAATACACTCACTACTCGCACAACGTCTGAGGTTTTCACAGCGGACTACGACATGGGGGTTTTCAAAAGAGGCGTACAAAGAGCTCTCCTTCAGGGCCGGCGACGCATTGGCGACTCCTCTGGTATTGCGAGTGTCCATTAGCGACGGTGAACACTTAGTTTTTAATCCCGCTTTTTTTTCCCGGTTAAAGGTTAAGGTAAAGGTTAAGTATGTATTATTTTTTAAAGCCGGCGATGACTAAGATAGGTATTGTCTATCGTGACACATTAGGTTGTAACATGGGATTAGTCAGTGATTTCTAAATCAGTGACGAATTTCAAGTTATTTACCAATGTATTTTCTCTTTTTGTTTTGATGTTTCTCAAGTGTATATAGGTATTATGTACCTCATGATGAAATAAAAATGTTGAGTTTGAGTTTTGAGTTAAATGGCAAAGTTTCTCGAGCGCTTCCGTGTTTCTTAAGCCATCGGTTGTTATCTTTGTCGGACTCCTTCAGGCGGCCTGAAACATCCGTCACTCACTTTGGCCAGTAACCCGCACTGGAGCATGGCGTAATACGGTCCAAACTCCTTAATTGTGAGGAGGATCCCTCCCTGACCTACAGTGGGTCACTACGGGATGCAGCTAGCCATTATATTTTACTAGATTCAAAAAAATAACAGCACGTGCGGGTCGTCACCGGTACTTAATTGGTTAAATATTTAAGTTTGCTAAGCCATACCCCTACCGTACATCTGCGTTAAAAGAAGGTTCAAATAATGCTGCTAACGCTCAAAATTAATAATTAATCTATCCAATGTTTCCTGTCAAAGGTTGACATTTCAATCAAACCATTGGAATGCCCCAGAACAAGGAGCGATGCTAAGGATACCCAATATACCAAAGAAACACCGACGAAAGCACTACATTTAGAGAAGGGAAAGGGAAGGGAGTTGGACATCCGGAACTCTTACTGCTGCCACTAATCGTCTGGTATTCTGTAAGACCACCCCGGTTGAGCCGGCCCATTCGTGCTGCAGCAAGAGTTGCAGCGTGGCTCTACCACCTTAAATCTGTATATCCTAGCATTAGAGTCAGTACTTAAATGCTGCCAGATTTAACAACTCCTAATTTTAGGGCTCTTTTATAAGTGACTCCTTAATATTGTTAAAAAAGTTAACCCCTAAGTATATGATAGGGGTTGGTTATGGTTCGTGGTATACGCTTAAATATATGTACCAACACCCTTAAAGCTCGATCGGATGTGGTTAAAAAACATGTCCCTTCCGAAACAATCAGTTCCGTAACGAGTCATTTAAATTTTTAACCTCCGTAACATGTATTAAAAAAAAATATCCCCTTCCAAAATAAATTCAACAAAATTTAACTTTAAAAAGCATGGAGTGATAATTTAACCTCATCCGTTTTCGAAGTCAGTTAAAAATTAAATACAGCAACGCAGCTTGCAAATTTATCCCGTTGGAAATTGATTTATAATTACATCACGTTTTAATCCACAGCCTGTGGGCACCGTGTGGCTTGCCAAACTTTAGATGGAACAGAAAATAATATTTTGCGCGATAATTATAATTAATTTACACGTTGGTTAATTTTATGGAATATTGACTGGCGGTGTAACCGTCAACTATTAGTTCTCCGCGGCTTCGCTCGCGTCTATTTTATATACTTTTTCTGTATTCTGTAGTCTGTAGTCTGTACCTTTCTGAAGGACCTCCATCACAAACTTTCATCTCATATTCAGTCAACTCAGGGGATGATCGGAATCACGCGCCAAATATACAAACGTTCATCTTCTATAATTTCCCGCAAAGTTATTATTTTTGTGCTTCGTTGTAAGCAAAAAGGTTAAAACTATCGTAGATTTAACTTTACAAATTAGGAAATTCCATACGAATATTCAGCCCCTAGTTCACCATCTAGGGAAAAGTTTTCGTAAAGCTGTATAGCAGAAGTCTTCGCTGTATAGTTTAAGTAACCTATTTGCCGAGTTTCAGGTTCCATCGTTCCAGAGATTTCATTATCCGTGCGTGATTGAGTGAGAAATATTACCTTTCATAATAAAGACTACATATAGACCAGACGTTGTCCGTTTGAAAGCACATAACGTTTATGTGATGTTTGTTTTATCTCGGCTGAACCCGAACCAAAACACAAGCCTGTAATAAGAAACTTCGCTTGAATAGATGCCGAAATCCCAGCACGAATTGTTTGCTAGTACTAGGTATACACATTTACAAGTCATCCCTACAAAGCGCTGAACAAACAGCTTACGAATGGCTGGGAACTCACTAGTAATTTCGAAACAGAACAGTAACAGAAGCTTTCAAACTAGCGTCAAACACATTTCCGAGACCACGATGTTCCTTATCAACGTTACCGCAGGTGTAAATCAGAGAACAGGTCCTGTGGGAATTACACAGCACCAGCATCCAACAAACTAACGATCTAAAATTGAAATCCGGAAGCCTGCATATCAAAGTATTTTATTTCGTAATTCTGGTGGGAAATAGTACCGGACGTTCGTAGGGTTTAGACTAGTTATGCAGTCATGAATAATTCTAATTCCCAGAAGCTCTCTTGCTCCCCGAGAGATTTTACGTTTTGCCTTGTGTGATTTCAAGTTGGTAGGTACCTCACTATTCTCATTTTCGCTGTAAGTTTATTTTTCGTGAGCACCTCATTGCTTTTCTGTCTTCAATTTAACGTGAAAAGCTAAGAAGTGTATTTGTACAGTAGATAGTATTCTAAACAAACCAAACTCCCTAGGATTCGCAATTTCGAATAGAAAAGCCCGGATGCATCGCTCCTTTAAGGCTCAGGATGGAATGCCTATTGTGCCGGTAATTGCGGCTATCTCATGTTTTCGACGAAAACCAGTCCCATGTCTACGTTTAGCGACTGCACTCAGTAAATGAAAAGGCTGAACAAAATACAAAAGTCACAGTATTGGTTCCCTAAAATTTTTCTGACATTTTGCGAGTTAAAAACAAACAAACAAACATTAATTTAAAAACTAGCGACCCCGCCCGGCTTCGCGCGGGTGAAATGTACCTATTAATTACCTATTAAGTACCTATTATTAAGGGGATGCATTGGAAATTTGGTTGATTTTCTATTGCAAATGTTTCTTAAAGTTTATATTATTACAAACCTATTACTTAGGGTGTTCTTTGCCTTTAAATAATATAGCACTAAGAAGCACGGTTTGAAGTGTCTCGCTGAAAGATATGTGATATGATGCACTTACATTACGAAGATTAACAAACATGCAGACACAAAAAGCGACTTTGTTATAATCTTTATAGATGATAAAAAAAACCGTTTGCCAAAGTACTTTTATTAAAAATGATTCAAAAACAGACTGCCAAAGAACTTAAATGAAAAGGGAAAAAAAATTCAAAATATGAAAATGTTGAAAGTTATCAGGTGTAAAGATTCAAAACGAAGCAGAATAAGGTACCTACCTACTTACACTCAAGTACGAATTTGATCAGTGCGAATAACAAAAGACATTTTATTTTCGAACTATTTATAGTTAGTAAAGAAAAGTGGACGGAATAACTTACAGCATGGAAGTCCTTACTAGTCCTAACTAGTCCTTACTAGTGAAAATAAGTAATATATGAATCATTAACGAACATACACAACTGATAAATACTATAAATTAATTTCATGAAACACCAATTCATAACATAAATTTTAAATGAAACTTATTAAGTAGGTGCCTACTAATCCATGAACACTCAAAGTAACATCTCGCCTTGCTATTTCTAGGTTCTAGTTTATAAACCCGTCAGCTTAGAATAAGAACGCAACCCCGTCAGCAAATGTTGATATGTAGCATAACTATTGGAACGTTTCCGTGAGCAAACAACTCAGCTTTTCAGTCTCGTATGCGTTTGATAAAATCGATTAATGTGTAGCTCTCACGCATCGCCCACATATCAAGCTTATCAGGCGACTACAACGCCACCTACCATTGCCATAATACAATAAGTTTTCTAAAATATGCTTCAGTTGGATAAAATAATAAAGGAGGAAGAAAATAACAAAATAAATTAATGTCAAATGTATTTATGACGCAATTTAATAATTAAATTAAATTGAAAGAACGAAACATAAATTGTGCAAATAACATGAAGTTGCCGGTTATGGCCGAGTAAATCGAGCGAATCTCGTTAGATTGATAAGAGTGTATTCTCGGCTCTTTGTCATCTGCGATGTCTCGTGGGTGTGCATAATGTTTGTGCAACTCGAGACACGTGACACGCAGTCATAGTTCGGAGCGTAAGTGTGTAAGCTTTACTTTATTTATATGTAGCTAAGAAATTGACAAGTTCTATGACCCGTTATAATTTCTGTAACGAGTCGCAGTATCTTGGTTTAATCTTTCAATGGACCATAACGATCATAGATTTTCTACCAAATTAACCTGTATACAGTTCGACTGGGCCGCCACACCCATCTCTGATCTGGAATAACTAGTTGATGGTCCGGTCAGGGATCGCAGGGTGGTTGCCGCAGTTATACTTATACAAGAGGCGACCATCTCAGCCCTCAGACAGGAGTAGCAAGTAGCGCATCTATTACCAACTTCCAATAGTAACTAATTACTACTAACTACTACTAACTGGTGTAGTGCTATTACTTATATCACAGTATACCCAGTTGTCGACGCGTGATGACCGTTTGCTACTTTCAGTCCACAATATGTAGGTATGTGTAAAATTCATAAGTTTCACGCGTACGAAATCGCGGTTCGCGGGCAAAAGTCCTCTAATAAAGCGTGTAGATAAGTTGTAATTTACAGGATCAAAGTATTTGTATAATTTGACTAATTGAAAAGAACCCAAATGCAAAAGCAACGGGAACATGGAAGAGTAGTAAGGCCGATGCAAGCCGATGCACTAATAAACGTATAGTATTTAGAAATTAAGTGTAAACTAGCGCACGGGCAACCTTCAGTTTCTGTCAAGTTATATTTGCGTAACAGCACAACTAGTCAATAAATCGAAACCAAAGTGGTTTAGTTGCGTTAAAATATTTAGGTGACTGAACAACTAACCTAACTTGTGTAGGTACCTTCTATTTCATTTGATCGCTTGATTCTAATACTAAATTCACTGTAGTTGTATTACCATCTAGATATTCTATTAGTATAATATCGTTTTGGGGACAGATTGGCAGGCCGCGGGCAAGGAACTGAGGGAGCGCGCTAGAGTGCTATCCAATCAAAGCCACTTGAAGCAATTCAACATTTAAGAATGTGTGTCAGTTGTAATAAGCATTTGATATGTACAGGAAGTGCCGGTATAATTTGATCGAAGATGTAGCTTATATGTAAGAAAACAAGGATGTTTGCCTTGGTCAAAATTCTTTCCAAAAATTATTTTTCAGAGAATAAAACTAACGGGAAGAGCCACGCAGCTTGTCTCAATCGTATGCAAAACTTACCGAAGTTATTAAGATGAAAAATAAGCGGTTCGATAGTGAAAACATATGTTTGTAAACACATAGCTTCATGTGATGCTTTAACAAACATACAAAAAGGCAAAAAATCTAAAAATATTAGTCAAAAGAGGGTAGGAAAAACTAATGCTGAATTTAAGTAGAGCCACCTAAGAATGTTAGTTGGTTTATGCGTTATTATTATCAGACTTTAATGCAGGTCATACACACTACGAAAAATCGTTACGATCGCACTGTATGGTTCCAACGACACATTTAAACGTTTTATACTACACAAACACACCTACACACGTCACGACAAATCTGTACAATTTAGCATTTCGTTCCACGATGGTTGCTATAAAAAAAAACAAAATCAAGAAGCGAAACGAAGGCGTTGACTGACGAAACGAAACGGACGTGTCCATACACGTTATGAATAAACTGCACAGTTTCGAGTTTTGTAAACGATTTATCAATTCAATATTTGCTATTGCTCCGGTCCACGTCACAGTTCATTCAAGAAAATCTTACTAAACTGTACAGTTTTCTCACACACACGTTACGATTTCTCGTTGCAGTGCGATCGTAGCAATTTTTTCGTAGCGTGTGTGGCCTCCATAAGGAGGCTCTCATTTCTACCTGTATGTATATGTACATACGTCTGTATATATCTATCTACCTATATTCCCCCAGTTTCCTGCTTCCATCGACTAAGAGGCGAAGCGAACGGCAAACCACTATCCTTACCTTGTACGCTTCCCCAAAACCCGTACAAAACGATACATTATCGTTCCTCATTCGTACACATAATTAAAGGCGTCTGTGCTACCGGAACGCTCTAACTTGGAGTGACTTTTCTAGACAAGTGTGCCTCTTCAAAGACTATCCAGCCCTCCGCAGGGACCGCAGGGTATCAGTAAAACCCTTGTTTATTTATTATAAAAAATGTATGTATGTAAAGGAAAATAAGACATACATATAGAATAATGATTTATTATAAGTACAATAATCTATTAAAATACAAGATAAATAAAAAAAATTAAAAATGCGTGAATAATGAAGGTGGTCTCTTTATTAGGTTATCTTTACATAATTTTGTTTGTAACCTTTTTATAATCAACAAATTCCAAAATATTTGCTGTCTAGGTACTGCATTTAAGCAGCATTTTAGTAGAATTACAGCTTAGACAAAATACTCCAACATTCACAACATTGGCAGTCAACAGAGACGTAGTGTTTAACAAAAAATCTTTAAAATACAGATTTTTACGCTACAGTATTTGGTTTTGGGCCAAGAAACTACGCATTTTGTATAAATTTAATATCCTTATCTCATTTGGTTTAGGCGCTGAATGCTCCTAACAGACAGACGGACAATCAACGGACGACGAAGCGATAACAATAGGATGTAAATGTGTAGGTCTCAGAAACATCCCTACGACAGAATACAAGTGGAATACTGAATGTATATTCAATGAACTAAACTAAATCTCCGATACACCTTGTTCACAATGAAAGGCGCCTGGCTGGATAGGTATTGTCGTACATTGGGTCGACAGCAGAAACTTAGTTCTTGTACATGGATGTCAAAGGCATAATACTTGTTATTTCATACTAAGAAGGTACGTATGAAACTTACGTGTATTATTTAGAATTGTAATTTATACATTGAAATGCAAAATTACTTATCATAATTTCGCAACTTCAGCAACATTTCGGAACTGTCCTGGATACATTTCAATTGCAAAAGAAACAAAATTTCGAGCATGATCAAATCTTTAAATTCTTAAAGTTTTTCCTTTTAAGTTAGTCAGTACATTATGATGATAGTAGTATCTAGTATACACCGTCACCGGACACGCAATGTTATGATTTCAATTCATATAACGCGGTAAAAGATCATTTCACATTTTTAGGTTTCGCCATAAAATGTATGTAGCGATGTCAGAGAAGAAGTTTGATTCAGTGATAGAGATAGATCTTTTTATTATATCAACTCCCCCGAATGATAGCGACTCTCGTTCCGCGTGAGTCTGCGGTTGGTCCTCCCTGGCGGCGAGCGGAGCGCCGCGCCCGACCTCACTGTGACGCGATAAACAACCACACGTACACCTCACCACACATACACGTACAAAATTTGGACGCTACCAAAACTCCAATCAATCTGCATTTGGAATTGTAACACAGCTATTGGATCAAAATCAATCAATTTCACGCAGAGCAGCGTCCCAAGTCCTAAGCCTATTTTCAATTCCAAAACATTTACCAAGCTTAATCACCGTACTTGTTTGAAAATGTTACCTACAATATCTAATTATGATTATTATACCTTGAGCTAATTAGTTGTCAAGGAATTAAGAGAGTAAATATTTACACGGTGATTAACCTTGTACCTGCAACCCAACCCAACTGCAAACATCCCTTCTGCGGTACTTTTCTCAGTGATTTATCATATTTTATCCAGCATTAGATACCTTTCTTTACACAAACAACACACTCGTAACCACATTTTACCTCCACAGGCAGCCTGTTACATTGTTCTCATAGAGAAACAATAATAAGTAAGCGTAACAAAATGATATGGCGTAAAAATATCACAAACGAAATTTTTACAGACTGGTATCTATACTATAATAAGACTGCAGAGGTACTTTTTCTGTACAATTAATATTTTTTCAAAATTTCGATTAGGGGGTACTTAAGTAACGAGATAGAACCCAAAAACATTTTTTTTTAAATTA
>DWMR01000836.1:0-10921 GCA_018245355.1 Dalla costala | reverse complement strand
ATAATATAATAATAATAATCATAATATAGGCATGTGAATTGACTGGTTTGCAGATAATTTGTATGCATAAACCAATCTTACGCGGGCGGAGCCGCGGGCAACAGCTAGTTAAGTATAATAGACAGCATAATTTTAAATATAAAATCGTGTAAAAAGGGTGTGGAAGGGCAAAGAAGGATGGCTATGCTACAGCTATGACTTAATTTCAAATTCAAATGCATTGCTTGTTTGCTACTTAACTACAACAATAGGCGTGCTACGATGGCAAATTACTGGTACTAGTTACCTTAAGCAAATGACTTGGACCCATTTATTTGATTAAAACTTTTATACCATAAAAATAAGCCAGGGCCAATATCTAGGGCTAGGGTCAACCTTTGGGCAACAAGGAAATACACAATGGCACTATACAGGCATGAAGAAGGCAGGGACCTAGCCCACTACTAGCAAGTGAAAAATTAAATAAAAAGCTTACCTGATTACGAACAGCTGGAACTGGTGCGATTCCAAGTTGACTTTGTCCTTGCTGCAAAAATTGGTTTGTTCCGGGACCTAGCATGCCCGCCTGGCTCAAATACAAGAGGTGCTCATGGTTCTTTCCAATTCCATTCATAGCCTGCATAGGATTTCCTGGATGCTGATGCATGTCATATAAGCCTTGTTGACTTAACTGGGGAGCATTTTGCATACCTTGCATAGGTGGCATCATCATAGCACTGTTTTGTATAGTCATATTGTTGCCAAGAGTGTGATTCTGCATTGGAGTCAACTGAGTATGTACCATATTAGTAGTTAAATGAGCTGGGTGATTCCCAATAACTGATGAGTTTATGGCCAATGTGCCTACTGAGGATGCTATAGCCTGATTTATATATTGTTGATTTGCTTGAGAATTTTTCATATGTGCTGGGCCTTGCTGATGCATACTATTTATTGATATTGTAGTGTGATTTTTCCATTTATCTTGGTTCTGAAAAATGAAAAACAAACATTAGGCTAATTATTACTGATTTGACATGACATTGACTGTATTGAACAACAACAAAGTTCAAAATAAGCATGTCTAAAACAACAATAAAGTTGAATCCAAGATTAATTTAAACATAAATAAACCCCAAACAAACACTTAAAATATAAATGGAGTAATTACTTGAAGGTCAAAAACATGAGCTCAGTTATTTTAAAAGCTTAATACATAAGATAAACAACTTTGACAAAAATTTGTTGGTGAGATGCTTATCATGTGTTTTGCAGATAATTGTAACATGACACGAATGCCTTTGCTACTAAAGCAAAATATTACTGAACAAAAACTCCATTTTCTAAATGATTAAGGCCAGTTCAAAAAGTAAGGTTATGTTTCTCTACAATATCTATGTTAGGTATACCAGTGTTAATAAATAAACAGATAGCGAAGCATGTAAACAAACCTCGACAATGCCGTCGTCGCCGACCGCCCAGCGCTGTTTGGGCGCTAGAGAAGGCAGCTCCGCGTCCTGGCCGTCGCGCTGGAACACATAGTGCACCGCGGCGTCGTCCTGGGCTCGGCCCTGAGAGCGCGCACCTTGCAATCCGCCGTCCGCGTCTTCCTCGGCCCCCGCCCCCGGCCACTTCATCGGACTACCGTGAGGCTCGAGCATTCAGTTTGGCTATGCTCCCAACCTTCGTAAATGTAAACACGAATACTCTAGCTATCTTTGCTTTACAAGTATTTACAGCAGTATCTGGGATACTAGTTATATTATTTCAATTATTTTACATCATCTACACTCCACCCGGCGAGGAATCTTATTATTCAATCTTGTACCTAATTAATAAGCTTTTTGTCTTTGTAATGACAGCTAATAGTATAAACCCAAACTTGATGACAGCCGCTATGAAATCAAAATATTGCAATAAACTGCAACGGTCGGTTTCATAAATAGAAACAAAATATGTATTTGCAGAACTGATGAATAAAGGTTAAAATCCTACGTGATTATAAAATTTTGGTGTTAAGTATTAAAGTAACGTACTAACTCTGGGATTTTTCAATTTTGTCGGCGTCCGATAATGTAAATCAAAAACACTCAAAATAATACACTATTCACACAATTTCTAAACAAAACGACCACAAATATATTTACTATATGTACACAGGACTATTTACAATGTACAATTTTTACAGAAAACCCGGGTTATGCCATTGGATACCGTTGATACTTTCCGATTTAGAAAAGACTACAAACATCCTTCATTGCCTGTCCGTCCGCCATAGTCGGTCAGGCACAGATGCTATGCGCGCGCAACGCACCAAACATAAATAAATACAATCCAAAACGTTCCATTCCCCGGAACAGAGTAATAAAGTAAAAAAATGTATATTATAACAGGTTCTGTTAAAACCTAATTATTCCTTATCTGGTTTTCTTTATCAGTGAATACAAAAATAAATGGATAATTATTTTAAGTTTCAAATTCTTCATTTACATGTACCGTACCGGTCGACGGTGCTACCGTCCTACCTTTATAGCATGTTATAGCAGCCCTACTGTAAATCCAAAGAGTATTGTAAATCAAAGAGTTTATAATAAATTATTTAGACGATAAGTAATGTTGTGTCCAAAGCAGTTCTTTGAATTTACGCTTAATACCTATACATTAAGCGTAAGTAAGTATGTAAGTTCTTGTCCAAAATAATAGTACACATTGCTGTACAATCATACGGATTTAGGGTTTTTTTCGGATCATCATTATTGACTTGCGGGCTTTCGAACTACCAAACACTGGTCTACTCTTGAGGGGCGTCGTCCGTTCACGGCGTTAGTTGTCAATAAATTCAGCCGTGCTCAGTTCGGTTAATTAGAACCCTACTCAAAAGTTAGGGCACAATACGGGCTTGCATCATTTTTCCGTACACTTTTGTATAGAATGAAACCTCAAAAACGGGCATCCGACATTAGACGAAATATAAAAAATTTGACATCTAGGTATCGTCGTGAACGGACGATACGTGATAAGAGTAACCCTGCTGACTGTTTCGATCAAAACCGTGAGCGCAATAGCGGCCCGTTGGTATAACCCGCATCAAAGTTAATGGCTTCTCTGAAGTACGCGTCAGGTTGAAACTCGCGCATGTAGTCGAGTAGGGCGCGGGCGCGGCTTATGGCGGGTTGCGGGGAGACGACGCTCAAAAATTGTTAATTGTTGTTCGCAGCGCATTACGCGTTGTTCAGAGAAGCCATTAACTTTGATGCGGGTTATAATAGCCGTTGTTTACCGTGTGCCCGTTTTCAGTTAATTGAATCGGTATGGTCACCAACTGGCCGTCGGTTCCTGCCCTGAAAGTTCCATTATGATAGATATCATATTTAATTATTTTACGGTGTACATAGAACCTTTTACTGTACTGGCTCAAAATGTAAATGCGTTCTATATTATTATACTCTTTGGTATGCGTACGGGCATGCATGGCTGAAGTTATGTTGGTTTTAGGTATCTGACGGAGAAACTACTATTTTCGCTTTAATATAAAATGTCTGTCGGTCCGACTATCAGAGGCATCTAACACCTAAACCAAATGCGATATGGACGTAAAATGGACTATAGCATAGAATAGAATATAATAGTTATGACAAGAGACAAAAGTTGTATTCCCTTAGTGTTACATCTGAACTAGTTAAAACTAATTAACTTTAATAGGTTTAGTGAATTCAATACCATGAAAATTTTCCCTTTTAGTAAACTAAGGCAGGAAACTAAGGGGTTTAAATTTAGTAGAGATCTATTGTTTCATAAGTGTCTAACTTATAAATCCATAAACATATTTCGAAAAAAGTAAGAATAAACAGTATTTTTCGCTCACCAGCTTATTCGATTGAATTTTAGCATATTGGGCAGTTATAAACTAAATCTGTATAGGTGATAAATAATCATCAAATATTATAGTGGGAATAAGCTTTACTGATATGAATCTTAAATTAATCTTATCAATACATTAAATAAGAGTGTCTGTGATATTAAAATTAAGAGCTATATAGATGACACCTAAACATAATCAACTGTTTTTATTAGAATTGTTGCTTTATCTGTCTGCTATTTTTATTACATCCATGCTGTCTGCATTTTTTGTCACAAATAGGCTCTGAAAGTACTGAACAGACTTTGATGAAATTTTCGGGGATTGCAGAGGGTACACTAACTTATGTTTGTTTTATATCAATATCTCAAATGGTTTGTGAAGTTATACTTCTATTGTCGCAATTTTGTCGTATGTTACGCCAAACCAAAGATTAGTAAATCATTTATTTATTTTTATTATATCTTACAAACGTAGAGTACTGGCATGCGAATTTTTGGAACGAATTTTGTTTTGTTACAACAAAGAAGTATAACTTATTACGTGCATACATAAATACACAAGTTAATAATTTTTTAGTTATAGCCCTTAGCATATGTATACCAAGAGTCACACGGCAGAAATCACTATCACTCCCTCTTACTTAATAAATACAAAGTGCCAAAGCATTGAAAGCTTTATTAAAACATTATTATTACATTATTATCTAAATAGGCTTAATCTTAAAGTGTAGACCAATGAGCGAAAACACTAAACACTTGAGATCTTGGACCAAGTAATAGAAACAGCGCAGGCCTTCTGGGTCTCGTGATTGATTAACATCAACCAATGATCCAGTCTTCGAAGTGGTAAATGAAATGTGCTCTTCTCCAATCACAATTTCCAGCTCCTATAAAAAATAATTAAATATTTCATTGCACACAAACTAACATACCTAAGACTACATAACCCGATTAGTGGCATACCAACTGAGGATCTAAACCTATGCAAGGTTGGTTTCAAAGGCAAAGGTAGCTATGGATTTACCTCTGAGAACAACACTTACTTAAAAAGGCAACTATGGGAACAAACATGCTTACAGTAACGCAAACTAATTCTTTACAGCAATATAGATATTCCATTACAATTTTGTGTTGTAAATAAGGGAGCAACCCGTCTTCCACCACAGAGCAGACACAATCTGAGCTACAACTTTATATTAATGGGGTTCAACGTATAGTATGAGACAACCCAATGGATTTATTAGGATAGGACATGTCGAATTGGCACTTTTTAGAGAAGCCGTTATGACCACCAGTGGTCCTTCATCTTCCAAATATTCACTGATAAGTAAATGGTAAATAGCACGATCATGTGGTAAAAAAGATTTGCACCAATATAATACTTACTTGTCTACCAACTCTGTCAGGTTGTGGCCAAAGCCGGTCATCTTCGTGCATTATTTCGGAATCAACAATAATTCTTTTGAGTTCTTCCATCACACATGGATGGACGTACGCTTCTTTGCGAATCATTGTGTCGTTTTTATAGTTAGAATTATTGGCGTAACGAAGTTTGCCATCCGGCCGAAACTCAAATTCCAAAAATTCATGACCGAACTTTCCCTTGTGCCCAACGTAATACCGAATGTAAAAGTCTGTAGACATCGTCAAGTTACTTTATTAAATGTATAACATGAAATATTAATGATCAAATGAATTAATCTATAATCCTTATATTATTTTGATACTTTTGCCGCTTCAGTATATACTATATTCCAATCCAAATGCCACAAATGCCATGCTATTCCAAAATCCAAATGCCAATTGTAATCACAGACAGACTACGTAGAATATTGTAATCACAGATTACACAGATGATCACAGATTACTATATTATTAGAGCAAGTTAGCTTACAACCACAGATAATTTATAAAGGTTTACAGCCAACGAATAAGGAAAGGTGGAAGGACCACTAAGGCACGAATTAATGGTAATTTCTTATTGTAAGGTACCAATGGAATTAAAAATGAAGAAAATTAAAGATGAAAAACTAAATTTCGTGCCTACATAACTTCTTTTAACAGACAGAAGGGTTACTCTCATCACGTATCGCCCGTTCACGATGACGTTAGTTGTCAATTTTTTAATTTCGACAAGTCATGTCGGATGCCCGTTTTTGAGGTTTCATTCTATACTAAAGTGTACGGGAAAATTACGCCAACCCGTATCGTGCACTAACTCTGACTGGCGTTCTAATTAACTGAACAGAGCATGGTTAAATTTATTAATAACCAAGATATAAAGAAGAAATACTCAAGAGTAGACCACTAGGCGTCGCGTCGTTAGAACCCCACTCAGGCATGATCGGGTTGGCGTCATTTTCCCGTACGTCTTTAATGAAATCTCAAAAACCGGTATTCGACATGATCAACGAAATAAAAAAAAATTACAACTAACGTCGGTCGTGAACGGACGACACCCCTAAGAGTAGACCACCTGTTACAGTAGATATGCAGATAAATAAATAAAGCCAAACATAGATATAAAAAATAAAAATTATAAATAAGAACGTGTCGGGCTGTTGCTTTGCCTGTCGGATTTGTTGTTAGTGGCTAGCTAGTGGCGATTGGGAATTCTATTTTGAATGATTATAGGCCTTTTATTAAAACAAAAAAGTTGCAATGGCCTACAGCCATTAAAAAGAAAACATTTCCTTTTGTCCGTTCTTTGTCTTTGTTGTTTTTCAAATTAGGAAAATAATTATTATTTCATTTGTTTTCAATTTCACTTTCAAACAGCAAACGCGATTGTATTTGAGCTATTGATAATATTTTTAGCTTATAAAATTCAATAAGTTTTAATTTAAGTGTTTCCTTAATTATGATTTTAGCTAATAAGTAAAATATTGAAGTGAAGTTAGTAATTTGAAAAGGGGCGCCCCCCTTATTTACGCGGTCCTTTGCGTTTCGTTGCAAAGTACCTAATATAATATTAATGTATTCAAAGGATTATTTATTGGTAACAATATATTATAAGAACTTTAGAAAAAAATATAATTATCTTCGATTTTGTAACGTGATATTAGATTTCACAAAAAAACCGGTCTGAAGTTATCTAAGGCCGTAGACTACAGAGCAGCAGTGCCATAGCATAGCACTTTCATCCGTCAAACAAATCTTTTCCTTCTGACCCAGCCAAGATGGGTGAGTATGTTTTGTTTGAAGTGAAAATTATCAAGTAAAATCTAAGTAGTGCGAATTTATAATCATGAATCAAACTCATGAATTAATAGTGTTGATAATGGACGTGTGCTCATGAGATTATTTTTGTAAAGTCAGCTGTTTGTGAGGTGTAGTGAAGTGCACATTCAATGTACTGTTTAGCTAGCTGCTTATAATAATAACAAACGTTAAATATCACAGGTATCAGTCGTGATCACTGGCATAAACGAAGGTCCACCGGCGGCAAACGTGCCCCCATTCGTAAGAAGAGGAAGTATGAGTTGGGTCGCCCTGCTGCCAATACCAAGGTAAATTTTGTGATTATAACCTAAGAGTCGATTTTGAACTTTCTCAAGTACCTAATTTAGTAGGTATCGAGTTCTAAATAGTGCAGGTATACAATAATCCAGTTAAACAATAATTGTTGTTATAATGTCTCGTATTTTTCTAGCTTGGCGCTCAGCGCATTCACTTGGTGCGATCTCGTGGTGGCAACACGAAGTACCGTGCCCTGCGCCTCGACACTGGAAACTTTGCCTGGGGGTCGGAATGTGAGTACTTAAATAAATCATTATCTGAAGATTAAAATTCATACCAATCTAAGTGTTTTTTGTCGTAGTTAAGAAATTCCAATTTCATACTTATCCAAAGTTATCTTCTCATCATCGCCAAGGGTTGACTTTGACGTTGACTGGGTTGAAAGGGTAAATGAAAATAAATAAAAAGTTAAATGAAACAAGTCTTTTCGTTTGTTACCATGGCATTAGTTAAACTTTTAAATAAATACTTGCCATATATGCTGTGATGATCTATTGATTTCCATTAAAAGTTCCTAATTTTGTGACCATTAATTGAGAATGACCAGTATTTAGTCACTATGTATAACCTATGTTCAATAAGTGTTTATTCTCCTTTTTAGGTGCCACACGCAAGTCCCGTATCATAGATGTGGTGTATAATGCATCAAACAATGAGCTGGTGCGTACCAAGACTCTGGTGAAGAATGCTATTGTGGTAGTTGATGCCACTCCTTTCAGACAGTGGTATGAGTCCCACTACCTCCTGCCACTTGGTAGAAAGAAGGGCGCCAAACTGGTGAGTAATTTGAAATGTGTACTTACATTTCACAAGCAATAGAGATAAAGTAAAGCCAGTTAATTTCTTAAATCTATGAAAACAACTATTAATTTTGTATCACATGTAGGTACTCACCATTTAACATGTTTATTGCATTAAGTGTATGAGACAATTTAAGTTTAAAATCATAACTGTATTGTATAATTCCTACAACAGGCAGATTAACGTTAATACAGCATTATATTCCAACCAACCAATTTTAATATGTTTTCCATTGCATAAAATAGCTGACAGCAATTGTTTAGTTAATGCAGTGGAGTACGAAATAAAGAAGTGCAACTTAAATGGAAATAGCTTCAGCTTACAGAGCATTTTTACTTGTCAGACTCTCCTACTTAGAAGATGTATAATTTTTTACTATTTGTATTTAGACTAATGATGATAAATTTTTTTGCGTGTCATATGATAACATCCACATGATTACTAGACACTGCTGACTTCTGTTTATGTTGATAAATGTAAACTACATTTGAGTCCATTAATCCTCAATCAATTATATTTTCAGACTGAAGCTGAGGATGCAATAATCAACAAGAAGCGTAGCAAGAAAACTGCTAAGAAATATGTGTCACGGCAACGTCTCTCCAAGGTTGAGGCTGCTCTTGAGGAGCAATTCCATACTGGACGTTTATTAGGTAAATAGTGCTATTAACAAATTCTATGCACTACAGCTACAGTTATTTTGTGCATAAATATATTAACTTGTGTACAATATGGTGAGTAGAAAGCCCATTCCAAATCCAGGAATGTTTAATTGCAAATCCCTAATATTAAGCACTAAATCATTCCATTCCCTGTCTATGAGAAAATTTGTATGTAATTTCTGTTTTGAAATGTATTTAACTGAATTGAATGATGAAATCGAGAAGTTTTGAGGTTGTGTTTACAGTCTGGAACCGTTTTGGGAACAGTCTAGCAACTGAATGATTTTTCTGTCATAGTTACTCTGATTTTGTTGTTATTCATAAGTTATGTTATTCATGCCATTCAAAATTCTTATACTTTTATTACTTGTTCTAGCGTGTGTTGCGAGTCGGCCTGGACAATGCGGCCGGGCTGATGGGTATGTGTTGGAAGGCAAGGAGCTGGAGTTCTACTTGAGGAAGATAAAATCCAAGAGGGCAAAGTGAGAAGTGTAATGTATAAATATATGTAAACCACAATTCATTTGTTTTATTTTTCTTGATTCATACAGATTAATGTGAATTAAATTCAAATGTCCTATTAATTATTTTTAGGATGGGGGCTATTTCAATAGGTAAATAGTACATAATGTGCTTCACTCTTTTCTCATACCTACCAGCTAGCTGGCCCACAGCCTCACTCGCGTAAAATACGCAATTGTGCGTGCGATGCTTAATGTGTGGGCTCTTTCTGTTGACTAATGGTTGTATAGAAATTAATCCAATATAATGTACCCCAAGTAATTTTGACTATTTAGGGGGTTTTAGTAGGTGGTTTTCTCGGGGTTAGAGCGAGCACCAACTTGTTGGCGTTGTTCCCCCGGAGAACTGTCCGGGTACTAGGGAGACCATCCCGAATTCCCTCGCGCAATGGAGCCGACAACGTCGCTGCGCTGGAGGAGGGAAAAGTCTACAGGAATTCGTGCTCTGCTCGTAAGCGGCTTTAGGGTTTGAAAAATAAAACTTCCAAGTGTTATAATATTCTTGTATTCAGAGGGTCAACCATTTTTCCTGCCATAAGAGCTACATGTATACTAGAATCCATCACAAAGTAGAGAAAAGGATATGTTGCGGAAAAGTGCACTCTGTTACGATTGTTCACGTAACCTGGAAAGAAAGTATAACAAAATTATTAGGTAACTAATATGTCAAACCTTAATTATTGTTATCAATAGGTTGAACCAGGGGTAGCAAAATTGTAAAAAAATTAAGTTTCCAAACAAATTCCACCTACAGGCATCCCTGATTTATTTTAAAATGAAGAAGGCATTCGAATGAATGCCGAATGGCCTGGCGTGAGGCGAGGGAATCGAAACAATGATGACTAGAGGATAAAGTAGAAAATATCATTATACAATGTCGGCTATGTGTGGAGGCACCCATACAATAAGATGTTCGACAGGTCGGCAGCACAACAATACATGCAATTACACGATCTACAAAATTACGTCCTTGCCATGCAAATGCGGCAGACCATGGAAACGACGTAGGTAAATTATTCGTAGTCACAGGAAACAATCATAAAGCAATTTGTCCAGTTACACTCATCTATGTAATTGAAATGTCAGTAATATCGGCAAATCATTTTCATTTCGCGATCAAAATTTAGGTCGATTTGAATGTTGATGCAACAAGAGGCAATTTGCCTAATTGTTTTGTACATACAGATACGGAGTACCGAGAGCAGCGGCGGCGGCGCATCAATGGACGCAAACGCGCGTGTCGCCGCGTTGCGCCACCAGTCGCGCCAAAACAATGGGAGCCTCTATGTTTGGCAGCTTTTGCTCTTGGCAAAGACTGCATCTAAATCTAAGTGGCCCTTCACATTGGTTTTTGTATTTGCATCGGTAAAAATCAATTACGCCGAGTTAAGTGCCAAACTAAGTAGATCGGTCGGCCTCATACATACGAAATGTCAATTCGGAATCGCGAATTCCTTCCTTCGCCACTTCCCTTCGCCTTCGCTTCTTCCTTAGCTATAATTAGAACTTAATTTTTGCACACCCTGCCTTACCTTCTCTTTTATTATGTCCTCTACCCAAAGGTTGTCTGGAAGAGAT
>DWMR01000835.1:0-10923 GCA_018245355.1 Dalla costala | reverse complement strand
GCCGACGTGAAAGCGCACACATTTTTAAGTTTTTTCGTTAGAACGAGGAAGCCGTAACGGTCATCGTTGTTCCAGAACTAGCGACGACCCACCCCGCTCAGTCGAGGATCAGAGCCGAGGCCGAGAGGCGGTTCCCACTTTCCAATCCGCCTTTCCAATAAAGACAAGCGACAATGGGAGAGGTGAGTGCAGTGTCGCTTGCTGTAGTGCTTGTATAGGCCTCCGCCGTAGCGAGCCCCCCGGGGCGCCGCCTTCGGGAAGATGTGCGTGCATGGCGTTCATAGTGCGGAAGCAGTCGGCGTGATTCGCGTTCGTCGAAAAAGCTATCGTTTGTGAAGTGCCTGCAGTACTATTAGCATGCCTTTTATTTCGTCTCCAGGAAATCCATTAGCACGTTTTACATCCTTTGTTCTGCCACCACTATTAGAGCCCAAGTAGCCTGTGCACTCATTAGATCCTGAACGGACAGTTTTTCATCTGTAACATCTCTGTTTTCGCTAAAAATTTTGGAATTTTATTTTGTTTCCCTTTAATAATTTTTTTATTTTGTATAATGTTTGACTGCACTGTAGAGTTTGGATAGTAATCGTAGTTGGTTTTGTATTAGCTAAGGAGCAGAAAGGGAGCAATGTGTCGGGGACGGCGCCGGCTGGTTGCGTAACTGGCCGTATCGATCTGTGCGGCGGGCGAGACACCTCGCTCTGTAGTCGCCTGTGCCGCTGAAACACTTCCTAAACACTCCAATTAAAACGTTTGCAGTTCCAAAGATTAGAAATAGATAACACGGTGCTTATTAAAAGCGAATATCGGATTTTTCGCCTTTGACATGCCGAAGATTCTCTGCTCCAATTTTCATACAAGGAAGTAGGATCATCGGTAGAATTGCGGCCACTCCAGTTATTGAAGAGCATTCGCCATCAATATCAAAGAACTGCTTCATTTTTTCACAATTTCTCATTGATTCAGGGTTTCGGTTGAAGTACCTATCTAGCTGGATAGATAAAAAAGAATACCTACTGCATGAACAAAAGCTGACACGTAGAACTGCCGCTTATCAATGCGAATCTCATAAAGTGCGCAATCTAATTCACGATTTTGTGAAACGGTTGAATGTTCACGTCACTCAATAAGTAATTGAAAATAATGACACGGAAGATTCCACAGTCGTTGGAGGAAGATGATTGGTTTCGGTCGGGCATTAGAATAAGTGTTCGCCTTCCAAGGTGTCCTGAAGGAAATGGCTAAACAGGTTGCCGGGAGGCGGCCGTGCTTCGGACACGAGAACTATAGCACCGAAGGTTTATTAGAAAATTGCCTCGTCATTATGTCATTTAAATCGCATAGAGTGCCGTCGCTCTATTGGAGTATTTCCTTTATCCTTTATGACGATAGCACGCACGCATCAATTAGGCTGCTAGACGTGGTCCTTGAGATGGGAAAATTAAAAAAGGTCCTCGGAACGTGTTACGTAAGGGAGAATCAGTAGGACTAAAGTTTTTACACAATAGATATGTGTATGAAATGTATATTAAAACATCAAGTGATTTGTATTAACAATTAAAAGTCGTGAGAATATTTAGAAAAAAAGCATGCGGTCATTTTATTATAAAAAATGTATTCAATAACATGGAAGATTTTATGTAAGCCGTCCTTTGCACGCATTCCAACGTATGTACTTCATACAATTGCCTAACGTGAGTTCGTCATTCTGAACTCCACTGGTGGTATTACCATCGTCAAGTAATGCAATTCGTATGGCATGGGCACTCACTTGATTGAAGTAATTAATACATTTGCATTTTTATTGTCAGTACCTATATCCAGTATATTTAAGAGAAGACGGTTTTATTGTTTATTTTCTCTCCAGTATAATACTTACATAGCAGCTTTTAGGTACTATTAGACGCCACGTTTTAAATACTTTCTACAAATATTCCTAATTCTACTTAAAATATAATTTAAAAAAAATAAGAATTACATTTAAACACATTATACAAAAAAGAATTTCATGTGAGTTATACCTACTCAAGATTCAAAACCAATATCAATATCTAAAATATCAATACCAAAACTACCACAATCAGTTAGTGTTATGTCATACTTTAAGAACCGCTTCTTCATAAAAATGAGATAGGAACAGAATATTTCAGTGTCTCAGCATACCTATCTGAGTAAAACGAAAGCGAAGCAATCCAGTATTTTATTGAATCCTGAAACTCCTCTATGACACTAACATTGAATGATCGGCCGTATGGAGGTCGGCTGGGGCGCTCTGCGCAAATAGCACAGCACAAACTAAACTCAATTGTTTTATGTCACATGGCTCACGTGAGGGGAGTCTGATTGATAAAGATATTAACAATTATTGCGTTTTCAGAGGGGGGCTAAAATGTTTGCAGAATAAGAGCAAGAATCTAAGTTCTCGCTAGTATTCCAGTTTCCATTTGTAAAATAATCGTCAATCTATCCGTACCTCAAACATTCTGATTTTGCTTGTCGTTTGAGATAACTTCCTTACCCTTATATCTTTATCGACTCTCCCTTGTTAATACTGAATTTATAAATCATAGTGTCTTGATCCAGTTAAATTGAGTCTCTTTCTTTATTGATAGCCGTAATTATTTGACTGTATGTGATATGAGCATATTGAGCATACGAAAAAATTCACGTTTCTATATTCTATGGGCAAGTCAATACGTGTGTACGGGCATAATCTTTACCCTTCGCCACCATGACATTTCTCAAACTTCTCGACCCATCCTCGTATAGCGGTTAGAGCACTAGATGTTTTCACATCACAGTCTCCAATTTACTTACCTACTTTCCTTAGCCAATTTAAAGTTATAATGGTTTTTTCTTTATCATCCCGGCTATAAATCTGTAATCGCTACGTAAAATTGCAAAAAAATTAAAACATCATGAAAATATCTCTCGATTGTTAAATTAATATCAGTCACGTTTATATTGACTTGAACATGACATGGGTGATAAAAATGCCTTTTTCTCTTAAATCAACAAATATTATTAAGATTAGAGAAATACATTTGAATGTAAAAAATATATTGACATAAATTGTCTTTTTGTAACCGAATCCGAACTAACGCTCCAAAAATCAGAATTTTGACTTCATATTAAGTTAGGATTGGCTTGACAAATAAGGTTATAAACTTTTATTTCATTTCGTTATCGGACTGTTACTTATAAATAGTGTACGTAATACGTCAATTTTTCGTCACATGTTAGCTTCGTTTAATATCTGCATTCTATAATCGGAAGTAAGATGCGATGATACTCTGTGACACAGATAATCGTAATGATATCCTTTTACGGAGAGACTCTTGAAACAATAGACAATGCAGTTTGCGCTGAAGCCTTGTTTTTTGCTCTATTGTGAATTTGTTCTATATCTCTTACGGATAATGTAAGTTTCCATCTAACATTAGTTTACTAAATTTAGTCATGATAAGGTAACAAGAAGACAGACAATCGAGCTCACTTTCACGTCTTGTAGTGTAATAATATGCCTAACTCTAACAAAATAAAATTCAATAAAATGACAGTTATTTGTAAAATTTTTACTTAATATTCCCACAAGCTCATTTACGTAGCGAAAGAGAATGAAGGGCACGTAGATCTATTTAAAACTATCAACGTCAAAGAATTATGCATCATGACTAATGTTATACATAGTCGTCTACAAAATTAGACTGCACAGACAGACTTGGAGACGGGTGAAGAATTACAAAACCTACTTTATGCAAAAGATCATTTATACCGATAAAAAAACGATCTCATCAAATGAATGAAAATTCTCACTAAGGCGACAGTATAGAACAGTCTAACGGCACAGAAATCCTTAAAATTTATCTTATGTCAATTTAACTATCAATGCCTGAAGATGGCTCTGGGGATTACTTGAGAAACTAAGATCCAATTAGAACTAATAATTAGAACACACGGCTTTAGACAAAACTTAAAATACACGGTTTATTTTATACGTATTTTCTTTCACAAAGGAAATGCTTGATACACTTTAGCTATGTAATAAATTATGCTCAAACAACGTGCTTAGCCAGTCTGCAATATGTAGATAAGGCTGGATTTACATTAGGTACGTAACTAGTTTCATGAATGTATTCTCCCTACTAGTTATCTTATCCCACATTTGTATCTCATTAATTCAGTACATCCGCGCAGTACAGTTCGCGGAAGTTCACAAATTTACTTTAGAAGTGTCATGAAACTAATTTCATCAGATATGAACCTTTCGTTAAGTTAATCCGGCAATAGTTTGGACTAGTTAGTCGAGTTCAACAGCAGTGAATAATATCATTGTTATTCGTATGTTTAAATGCTTTAGATTTTTGGAATTCTTAAAAAGCGTAAATAAATATCTGTATAAATATACTTTTTACAAACTCGCGTGTTCGTTATAAGTTTAATTAGCTCACTTTGTTGTTTGTTACTTTTAAATAAATAGTCTTGCAAAACAATTAAAACTGAGTTAACATCTAGTTAAATGTAATAAATTATTCATTCAAACTTTTATGTGAAGTTCACCTCTCAGAATCCGGAAATCATACTCTTGTAACGAATTTTTCCAGTACCTGGCTTACCTAGAAATAAAATTATAGATAAAAAAAACATTTGAAAACATAGTTGGTTTCTAAACTGATTGTGGGGTCTAAAATACCGTTAATTTAAAAAGTCACACTTAGTTACTACATACTGAATTGGAAAGTCGCATGTGTGTGGTGGACGCCATCATCATTATATTTATGTAGGTATAGAGAAATTTATAATAACTAGTAATTCTCTGTACTCTTGACGTTCTGAGATCGAACCTAAAACCAAATTCAATAAGGAGACGATTTTTTATGAACCCGCGAAGAATACAACACCAATAAAGCTGCATAAAGCATATAAAGCATAAAGCTGAGAACACAAGAACGAATCGTGATAATTTCGTCGCCTATAAATTTCTCCGTGCCTAGTGCCAATGAACGTACATAAACAAGTATAACGCAAGCATATCAACAAAGGCACGTGAACGCTCTTTTCTAATAATATTTTGGCAGCGGTCGCGTCTAATTGCCCGACGGGATTCACGCAACAGCATCGCGACCGACGCAGCGTTCGTTAAAAATAATTGTCTCATTCATATGTCCACCACGAGTCGCGGAACTACTACGATAGTACCCACAAAATTTCGGTGTAAAGCGGTTTCGTGGTCGTGGCAATGACTCGGCGATCGCTGACATTTGTCGCAAGACCCAATTTTCAGGATTTCATTATCCGGTCTATTCTATTTCGTCTGTAGATTGGTCTCTATATTTCTCAATTAGATTTTCATACACGGCTCCACTATAGGAATATTGGGCGGGATTGAATCAATTTAACGATTTAAGTGAGCTTCTGTGGTCGTAAGGGTTTACTTGGCTACTGCTAAGTGTGCGGATCATAAAAATAAGAAGAAAATCATAAATGATTTATCGTCGTAAAGTAGAAACATGTTTAAAAAGGAGTTGAAAATAAAACCAAAACGACCTAAAAAACTTCAAAGTGCTTCACATATACACCCCACATGATATTTTATTACAAATTGATAAAATATGGTTAATATATTTAATTTTACAGGAAAACTTTTGAATATTTTTTTCCAACTAATGTCTATCAGCATTTAAACTACGTAATTAGTAACAAAATTTTCAGATAGCTACAAACAGTAGGTACCTACAGTGAAAAGAAAATAATGGTTATCTTATGACAGACACAGACATACACCGCACAATGTAACCACTGTTAACTCGTGATGGTTAGTTATCACTAATATTTTGACTTAGAAAAGGGAACGCCGGAAATTTAGTTTAACTTAGACAACTGCTGAAATATCGCCCTCTAGGCGACCCTCTCGTCCTTTGTATTACCGTTAAATTGGAGAGTTGACGCGGCACAATGATAAGTTTTCGTCTCGTTAGAGCCGGTTTAAATTTTCTACCAGATTCCTGTTTAACCTTTATGGAGATTATAGAATGCGGTCGACGTGGTCCGGGGGTGGCAACCTTGTCTTTTAGCTATTTATGTCGAAGGTAGCAGAGGCAAGTAGGAACTGGCTGCAGTGCGCATGCGTCCGGAGGGCCGCTTATGTAATGAAGAGAGCACGCCTTAGTTTGCGAACGCACGGTTTTCAACGTTCCATAATTCTAGATAGAACTTCTAGACGATTGTCTACCATATGTGTTTTCGTAATTCGGACGTAAGAGTGTAGCGGTCGAATTGCTAATACTTGAACCTTTGAAGTCATTGGCAAATATGACCGTTTTCATTTGTGGTGGATTTTAGGTGTCTCTGAGCTGCAGTGGCCAGATTGACTGCTGTATTTGCTAGTTCCAAAACATTAAAAAAATATTACCTAACTAGTCTACGGAGCGCAAATAATAAAAATCCTCTGGCGGTTTTAAAACCGTTAAAACGCTATTCACGTGAAGAGGCAACAGTCTTCGTTTGATCCGTCCCTAAATCTCCTATAAATTACCCGATCTCGCCTGATCCGCAATCCATTATCACCATGCATCCCGCAATCCATCGTTCCACTTCTGGCAATAACCTTCATGGGAATTCAGGGCGCGGTTTAATGAGCTCCACTATGAAAACGTTCATCAATTATCGACAGCGGCGGCCGACTTGTTTACAGCATCACGGACGCATATAGACTCTGTGACATTATGCCTGCCCCAGCCTTGCACAGAACAATAGTTATTTGGCGTCGGAAATGTTATGCGCATTTCCTGACGCTGTAAAATCATGAACGTAAATTGGAAGGGCGTAGCGTAGCGTTCCGTTGGCGTTTGAATATTGTCAAAGCAACGTTTGCGCAGCCGATTTAAATGTAGTGGACGGCAACAAACGGGAGCAGCGTAGTAGTGCACGTAGATACGCGGCGTCCTTACACCGCGCTCAGGTTCGCACACGCAACTAGTTCAGATCAATTGAGTGCCATTGAGCCGGCGAGCCCAGCAGGACTATGGAGCACACTCGCCAAGGTCACGCCGCACGGACACGCTCCCCGTTGCTGTGTGCTCTCCGCTACACAATTGCTTTTTTGTTGTTTGTCACGTCACCTTCGGCTCCTCTATCGGAGTATTAATTGGCTTGTTGAATTGCGATTTATGCATCGTACCTATGCTAGTGATCATTTTATTATTGATGGTCTTTTGAACGTTTTAAATTATACATATTCATTGATGATTGATTCCTAATTCATTGATCAACCATTGTAAAATTATCAAGTGTTTCCCCATCCTACAATTAGAAAGCAAGAATTTGTGTTCACTAAAACAAAACTGACCGAATTGTATGTAATAACGTCTCTTACTTTATCATTGACAAGAAAAGCGTCAAGATTGGGTCACTTTTGTTATTTTTGTGTATCTAACGCATGATTCTGATGGGTCCTTATTTGACATTTCACCTGAACCGTGCGTTATCGACATCATCCTCACACACGTCTAGATCCCACAGAGTGCATGGCCCGTAGGGCCGCCTTGTAGAATGTGTCTAGCCCCTAGTTATGTTTGCAGCATGGCCGTTCCGACTCGTACCGCGTCGCCACCATCGCCCCCATTAAGGACGATAATAGAACTGCCGATGGACAGTACAAGGTTTTTAATTTCATTACCATCTCATATGTACATTGGTGATGAACAACGCGACCTGTCGTTCTGGCGGGCTGCGTTCACTAGTCATTAATGTAATGCATGCTTGCTTATATTTTATATTACATAATGTTGCATTGTTAACTTTTATTTCTGTTCTGTATTCAGTATAAGATTCATGTTGTTGTCACACTTTACTCATAAAGTAAGAAAATAAAGCTGAAATATATACTTCATTCTTGTGCTGTAAAACAGACGACTTCATTTATGCATTTCAACTGACATTATTTATACCTCACACAGACACGCCGGAAACCCCCTGCGAAAAAACGAAAACCAGGAGATTTAGATGATCTCAAACAGGAACTGGACATCGACTTCCACAAAATCACGCCTGAGGAATTATACCAAAGATTTCAAACACACCCCGAAAATGTAAGTAGTGAAAGATGTTCTGGCAGAGGTACCGAATACCGAATTCATGTTTTGAAACGAGTGCAGGGTCACAAAGTAAAATTTTTTTTACAGGGCCTTAGTCACGCAAAAGCAAAAGAAAACCTTGAAAGAGATGGTCCAAACGCACTTACGCCACCAAAACAGACGCCCGAATGGGTAAAGTTTTGTAAAAATCTGTTCGGTGGTTTCGCATTACTACTTTGGATCGGTGCTATTCTATGCTTTATTGCCTACGGAATTCAGGTATGTGTTCACCTGATCACGTATTTCAATGAACTTCTTTTTTAGAATAGGTGCACAGTTTTTTATCTACCTTATTTTTTAGGCGAGTACTGTTGAAGAACCTGCGGACGACAACCTGTACCTTGGCATTGTATTAGCGGCTGTGGTGATTGTTACGGGAATTTTCTCATACTACCAGGAAAGCAAGTCGTCTAAGATTATGGAATCGTTTAAGAACATGGTGCCTCAGTTTGCTACCGTCATTCGTGAAGGTGAAAAACTAACTCTGCGAGCTGAAGATCTTGTACTTGGCGACATTGTTGAGGTTCGTATCATAAAAACCATTAAATCTCTGTGTACAGGGGTTAAGGAAGGTTTCCCTTTTAGTTAAATTTTAGTCCAACGAATGCATTATGCCATAATGCATAATTATGCGTTAAGCAGACTACAACAAACTGTTCTAAACCATATATATTAAGAAGCCTTAAATTCCGACGTTGCTATGTTTCTTTATTTTTTAAGTTTGCTGAAACACCACCATCATGTTCCAGGTAAAATTCGGTGACCGTATCCCAGCTGACATTCGTATTATTGAATCGCGTGGTTTCAAAGTAGACAATTCCAGTTTAACTGGCGAATCCGAGCCCCAGTCGCGTGGACCTGAATTTACTAATGAGAATCCCCTTGAGACCAAAAATCTCGCTTTCTTCTCTACCAACGCCGTTGAAGGTACTGCTAAAGGAATCGTAATCTGCTGCGGAGACAATACCGTAAGTTCTACCCTAGTCTTCGTTTATCGCGTTTTATGTTTTCATCCTAAATGTACATCGATACCAATATTTGTATAATTGTCGCATAGGTCATGGGTCGTATCGCTGGATTGGCTTCCGGGTTGGACACTGGAGAAACTCCCATTGCTAAGGAAATTCACCATTTCATCCATTTGATTACTGGCGTGGCGGTCTTCCTCGGAGTTACTTTCTTCGTTATTGCCTTCATCCTGGGTTATCACTGGCTCGATGCCGTCATTTTCCTTATTGGTGAGTATTACACCCGTAAACATGTGTGAAGTTTCTGTTGTAGCCGCGAGATTTGCGAGATTCTCATGTGAATTTACTCCTACAGGTATCATCGTAGCTAACGTACCGGAAGGTTTACTGGCTACCGTAACAGTATGTCTGACTCTCACTGCCAAACGAATGGCCTCCAAGAACTGCCTTGTAAAGAACTTGGAAGCTGTGGAGACCCTCGGCTCTACATCTACTATCTGCTCGGACAAGACTGGAACTCTGACCCAGAACAGGATGACTGTAGCCCACATGTGGTTTGACAACCAGATTATTGAAGCTGATACCACTGAAGATCAGTCTGGAGTGCAATATGGTAATTCGTGCTTTTGAGAATCGATGTTTAACATCTTAGTTTAATTATCTTTTACTTTTGTATAACTTAAATAACTTCTCTTGATAGACCGCACCAGCCCCGGATTCAAGGCTCTCGCTAAGATCGCTACTCTCTGTAACCGCGCCGAGTTCAAAGGTGGTCAGGATGGTGTGCCAATTCTTAAGAAGGAAGTTGCCGGTGACGCTTCCGAGGCGGCCTTACTCAAGTGCATGGAACTGGCTCTCGGCGACGTGTTGTCAATCAGGAAGCGAAACAAGAAAGTCTGCGAGATTCCGTTCAACTCCACCAACAAGTACCAGGTGTCCATTCACGAGAGCGATGACCCCAGCGACCCTCGCCATCTGCTTGTGATGAAGGGTGCTCCCGAAAGGATCCTGGAACGCTCCGGCACTATCTTTATTGGTGGAAAGGAAAAGGTAGGTTTTAGCTATCTTATATGTATGTGAAAGTATCGAGACGGGCTGAAACATGTTTCTATATAAATCTCAGCCTATTTCAGTTTATTTTGGGTATAAGGCTCTGCTCACTGCATCACACCATGCATTGTGTTATAAAATTGTTGGATTTTGTTGAAGTAACAAAAGCTTGTCTTGGTGAAATCTGAACAACATAGTTCTATGGGTGTAGTCGCCAGCAGATTTTACTACTCATGAGGAGTTCAACTTCGTGTTTAACAACACCTTTCCAATCGAACGGGTCCAGCCAGCAATTGGCAATCGCGGTGGACCATGCCCTTAAACCTTCTCATTCCGACCTGATGCCTAATTGTTGCCACGGACCTTGGCCACTCGACAAACCCGGTAGGGATAGCGGCGCAACTGTACTGTCGCACGCCAATCACCAGCAAATCGCAAGATAACTAGGCAATTATAATGTGACGTACGCAGCGTAATTGCAGCCAGCTAAACGCACGCATCTGATGCGGAACATGCGCGTATACTTGATACACTTTAGCGGGCCTACAAACTGACTTTTTTCACGGTCATGGACCGACTCATCATCTCAAATCTAAACCCATCTTCGGGCCGCCACACTATGGTTCAGAATGCGTATTTAACGCGAATTAATTCAAATTTCTCACATCTAAAAATATATATAAATTTCTTTCGAATCTAAAGTTCAATAACCAATCTATATAATAGCGAGTAAAGTTAGTCATTTAAGTTAGTGGTTTATTAGTATGGTA
>DWMR01000834.1:0-10927 GCA_018245355.1 Dalla costala | reverse complement strand
TCTGAAGTTGATTGCAGCGCCACATATAGGGTCCATTTGTCAATCTAAACCATCCAGGAATCCACTTAAATACACACAAAAATTTTCATCAAAAACGGTCCAGCCGTTTAGGAGGAGTTAGTGACATACACACGCACACAAGAATTATATATATTAAGATTTCAATTTCTTTCATAATTTTCTGTGTACGGTAGTTGTCGTACCCTACAACTACACTGATTTGCATTGGTCAATCAGCATGTGTTCCATAATATCGTTCACGCATCTTCTCTGTGTCTACTAAAGGCGTCAACCAAATAGCACTAAAAAGTTTCCAACTAACAGCTATACTACAGAATATGAAACAACTCACAGCGTACAACACCCAGTTTCCGTGGAAAGTCTACAATCTAAATGGCTTTTTAATTGCTTTGAACAACACATTGCTTTTACTACCAATTGGAATGCATGGTCCTTCGAGCCGGATCATAAACTTAGAACGTAAGAGACTTCAAATCTTTTTCGCTTGTTTATAAGTAAAAAGTTAGCAATCTCGTTGCATGCACCACTACTGATGAAATGTACTTTAAGTAGTTGGCCAGGTTGATATCGTTAGAAACCTGCCATATTGCCATATTGCCGTCGGACGGTTTGACTACTTCCGATACTCTAGCTAGTCGGTCGGAAAGCCGATCCCGCAAGGGGTTGAGGGAGAGTCAAGGTCTGCAGATAACTGTTTATGCCTGTCCCTAGGTAGGCATAGTGACATCACCTGCTTTTGGATCTATAACTGATTCTGATTACATTCGATTTATTATTATTTATTTATTATTTGGAAGTAAGTAAATCGTTGAATGAAATACACCATTCGTGATGTCGCGTCGGAGCAATGTACCGACAAATGAACGAGCTTGTGAATGGTTAATTTGAAACGAGAGGCCCAATTTGGCAGCGGTGCGCAGTACGAAATGTATGCAGTCAAAAGTTCGATTGTTTCGACACGCGGAACAATATCTGTTATGGTGGCACTTGACATGGCTCATGGTGTATTTGTTTCTCGTAGCAAGCAAACGCCGCCATGTGTATAAATTGTAATTGTGTGCAATTAATTCGCCTGTTTGTTAAATTACCTTTTTGTTAAATATGTTTAATGTCAAGTATAATGTCTACTGGTGTGGACTGTCGTTTAGCCTCTGCTATCTGCGTGACTGTCCACATGTGAACTTTTTGCCAAGACAAATTATACGTGAATACAAATGCGCCCCGTGAAGTGCCACCATTAGGTAAATAGGCTATGTTGCATTGTCGGTGTTGTTGTTGCGTATGGAATTGTGATTGTAATGCAATTTTCAGCGCCTGTTATATTTGGTGGCTGCAACCTATTTGTGGCCCTCCTCACAAGTGAGGAGGTCTGAGGCTTGAGATATTTAACCTACCGTCATGTAGCTATGCTATGTCAACACGGTACTTTGGAATTGAACGGCTTTACAAAGTACCTGGTATTATTTTGCCTGACTCTGGCCTCATGTTGAAAAAGCTCCGTTCAAGCCTCGACTCTATTACGCAATCAGGTGATTGAACCCAGTTGCGTATTCATAGTAGACGGCGGCGTGAGTGCGAATCGAATTGTTGCTGTTATGTTAGGTACATCTCCGTGCTCCATATGATGGAGACGTGCGCGGTAATTCAGACCCTAGAGCCCGTTTAATAGGATTGCATTTTATGTGGCCGACATGTTAAGGGAATGGGGACACGTCAGGGAGCTTGTTAGCGCCTTCCGACATTGGTTTCGCTCCATCCGATGCTCTGTTGCACCTTTGAGCACGTCTGCCTGCGTCTAGTTCAGTGATTCCCAAAGTGGTCCAGGTGGACCCAGGTGGAAGTCGGTTAAAAATATATTTAAAAAAAAAATATTTATTACCACTCCGATTTTTTTTCATCGCTAGATCTAATCTTCACATTTTTGACGAGTTTTGGGAATATGGTAGAAATGTAGCAGCAGGGGTCCACCGAACATGCTAGGTGTAAGTACATCGACGACATCTCTGTGCTCCATATGGCGGAAGCGTTCCCGCTAATATGAGCATAAGTGCCTGCTTAATAGGATTGCAATTTGAGTGCCCGATGAGTTACGGGAATGGGAACGTGTCAGGGACCTTATTGGCGCCTCCGATATTGGCTTTGCTCCATCCGATGCTCTCTTGAAACTAAGCACGTTTGGCAGCTAAGTTTCGTCTGTTTTGTCGGCTTTCCGGGATCGCTTTAGAAGAAGTCCTTGTACCAATCCATGGAGGATTTACTATTTTAGCTACATATCGTTAGCGGCTAACTTCAGGACACAGCTTCATTACAACTGAGAAATTGAGCATACGTGTATGTAGTATGTGTGGTACCTGGTACTCACTTCTCCGTGCTCAATATGATAAGAGCCGTCCGCCCCAACTCCCCAACGCCACTCCAAGTGCCCATTTAATAGGATTGCATTTTGAGTGGTTGACGAGTTACCGGAAATGGAACACGTCAGGGAGCTTGTTAGCACCTTCCGACATTGGCTTCGCTCCATCCGATGCTTTGTTGAAACTTTGAGCACGTCTGCCAGATAATTCGCCCGTTTTGTGCTTTTGCTCAACTGAGATGAGTCTTTTCGTGTCTCGATCTTGATACCCGTATCTCAGTATCCGTTTGGAAATTGCTATGGTTCAGGTATACATACGAATAGAAGATGGAAAAGGATCAAACTTGTACACACTCAGAAGTTTAAAAAAAAACGGAGCAGTGCAAAGGCGTCAGTCAAATTGTATGTAAATTAAGCTGCATAAGTATAAATAAAATGTTAATCTTTGGCGGCGATATCACTGCTCGTGCGACCCGCGTCTTGCGCCTGCGACTGCGGAGAAATAGTTTTACAACTAGCTTCTCAAGTCACAGTCACAATAAGGTTGCCTGCAGGTCTGGTCTTATCGGGCGGCCTGCCAACTTAGGTTTACATAGTCCACTTACTAAAGCAATCATCACCTGTCGGCAATGGTCAGATATCGGCTCTGTTAGCCTGTAATCGCTCTCACGGCAGACAGCATTTCAAATGATAGCAAACTCGAAAAATATAAAACTGTAGGAGGCTGCTCGACCCGTGATGAGAGTTGACAGTTTACAAGCCATCTGGGTAAGTGTAAGGTTGATGTAACTTTGAGGTCTTGAGGACGCGACTGACTCCTGCGAAAGGGAGCTGCAAATGTGTGCTCTTTTGCTCTATCTATTACGATTATCTGACAGGCTTATATCCGCTGGCGAATTGTTAATCATGGGGTCTCTTTAGATGCAAGATGCAGGTCGCACGAGCGGATAGGTCGTGGCCGAAGCCTTACAACTGTTACGAATTACGAATTGATCTATTTCAGTGTCATTGTGATCTATACCCGAGGCAAGACAATAGTCGCGATTACAATAGTTTCAATTTTTCTCACAGTCAAACCTGTTGACGTGGTGTGTTGTGTGTTAATGTTGATCGAGTGGATGGACGAGCTCTGCTCGGCACGTGCTCGGAAGGTATTGTTTTCTAGCCAATATCATTAATCTATCACCGGATCACTACTGAGTATGAGCACCGATCTTCGCAGGGGTAAGTTAGCGCAACACGCTGGCCTAAGGCGGGTTGGCAGCCTTCACCCTCCTTCGAGAACTTATTGAGAACCCACATGGAACATCATGCTCTTCACCGTTAGACTTAGAATGCACATAACTTTAAATAATTGGGTGTCTAAGTTTCGAACCTCGAAAAGTCCGGCCGGAATTCCCGCCCCAATAAATTGAATTCAAAACATATATTTTGGCTTCGTGCCAGTAAGTTGAATGTTATTCGATAAAGAATTCTGTAAGAGGCTGGCATGCTTAGCCGACGTCTGGCCTGAAGCAAGCAAAGTTTTCGAGGAAAAGGTAGACTGTCGTAGACTGGTTTATTCGATATTGCATTTGCATGGATTTTATGTTATTACACTTATTAGTACAGACCAGTACTGTTTGTTTTTTTTCATTTTAATGAAAAAAGTAAATAGACAGGAGTCTTGAATGGCAACTGCTGCTAATGAACCAATCTAGAAAATAACTGAACGTTAGTGTTGGCAAGTCTAGTTTAGGGCAACTTTGAAATCATTAATTAGCTACTGCCTTAATATTTCTAGAATTTATGCACCTTATGTCTAGGAAGTACACCGCAAATTGAAGTTGCTCGCGTAATCATTTCATTTCAGGTAATAACGGTGCGGAGCGGGATGCTTTTTACTTGTACTTGGCACGTAATATAGGATAGGGTTTACGTCTAGCACTCATAGAGATGCCGGGCAACCAAAGGGTTTAGGATTCTCTTGTCGCCAAATAGGGTTTAACGTTTCGTATACGTTTGCGAAGAGCTTTTAGTCTCGAGCGAGTGTCAATTGTAACTGATTGACAAAGTTAAGCCGAATCGGCCACGGCCAGCAGTTTTATGGGTGACCGCTAGTGGAAAGATTTGATGACCGATTCCGTACTTCGAAGGGCACGTTAAGGCGCCGGTCCGGGTAGTTTTCGTTTGTCGTTAAGTCTCGTCGGAGGTTTACGAGCAGTTTAAAAATTTCCGCCAATTGGTTTGGTTACTGACTACTAACTCTACTACCAATTCGCGCTGCAGCAGCGTGGTAGAGTATGCTCTATGCCTCCACAGACGTGAAGGCTATGCCCTGTAGGGGTCGCTAAAGGTTTACAGCCAGGGCAACGTTTCCACTTTCGTTGTACGGAACCCTAAAAAACTGCAGTTGTCAAAGTAATGATGACATCACATCGACATCGCGACGCACACACGGCACACACCGTTCCCTTTTCGCGTGGACATAAAGCCATTTCCTTGCTCGCTACGGCATAATAGATCCTGCAGTGCCTTACTTTGGCTTTGTGTCAAAGAGAAATAGGATGTCGTGTCTTTCGTCGTTACTGTGTGTGGGTTTTTTAACCCCCGACTAAAAAGCGGAATGATCTAAGTTGGTACCTTTGTCTGTCCGTCTGTGTGGCTGTATGTCTATGTCTGAGTGACTGTTAAAACTTGTTTGATGGTGTCAACATCACCGTTTCATCACAGATTAGAGAATATTTAGGTAAGTTTTATAATGAGTCGCGGATCGAAACCAAAATGAACTGCCGTAGACCGCAGGAGCCATCCTGCCGAACTCTGGTAGGTTTTCCGTATTTTGGAAAGAGAATTTCATTGCCGATAAACGAACCGGCGTATCAGAACTACGGCGTTGAGTTGGAGTTACTAGATGGGGTACTTAAAACAGGTATAAAAAGAGTTCAGGATATTTTAGCTGGTCCTCTGACCTAATTTCAATTGGATAAGAAAGACGGCATTCGAAAGCTGTAAAGTGTGCTAAGCTGCAGGCGCTGATTAGAAAACCAGCTACTAGCGGGAAGTAAGGCTGCAGCTGTGCATATGTATGTTATAAATGGAATACTACACCGCAAAGCGTTAATGTGTGATGCATAGCATGCATTGTTTGTGTGCGGCTTGAGAATTATAAATAGAAGCGTAAATAAATGCCGTCACGTGTGATTAACGGTACAGCTTATGCGTAGCGCCTAACTGTTTCTGGCAACCTTGTTGAGGCCAGGAGTTGGCTACAGCCACAGATTAGATAATAGTTAACGGCATGGCATCCTTGCCTTGTGGAGGTGAGGAGTCGGCTGCAGCGTGGCACCCTTGCCTTGCTTAGGCCGGGAGTTGTCTTAGGCCTGGCATATTTCATGGTGCCTAGGTAGCGGCTACGGCAGGATAAATTTGTTTAGTTCAGGGATCGGCATCGGCAGGCCATCTTTGTATCGGAGACCAGGGATGGGGTACGGCAAACTATCCTTGACCAATGTTTTGTATTCTTGTTCAGGCTAGAGCTTATCGTAACCCTGGCATCTTTCTTGAGGGCAGAAAGGCTAGGGCATTCTATGTTTAGGCCAGGGATCAACTACGGAGTACACGGCATCTATATGTTGGCTAGAAATCAACATAGCATTATTATCATCCATTTAATTGAGCGATGAATATCTTTATTAATCTCGACTGATAAGATTGCGTCATTAATCAATCGTCAATTGCCGATAAGATAGTGATCATTCCTAGATAGAGCTGCAGATCTGTTATGATAAGTTTGATTTGAAATGTTCATTTGGTCACCTTCGCACACATGTTACCGGCGTATAACTAGGTGTGGTTACGTCATAGGTTTTATCACGATATTCGGATGAAGTGAACTTCCATTTCCTCATCATGTCCCCTAAACTGCATGTCCAACTGCTACTCCATTTAATAGAAGTCGCCCAGGTGATATAATCAATTCATCGGTTCCCCCTCTTCCATCTAATACAGTAATGCCGTCAGGAGTTCACGTATCAGCTTGTAAGTTAACTTCTAGAAGGTCGCAGTTTGTCTGGAGTTATTGAACCAGTAGGTCATTCAGGGCATTATGTCTTTAAATATTTTTATTTAAATAGATTGTTGGAGGTCGAATGAGTCATGTTTGTGTATAATTTGATTAAGTAACCAGTTCTAAAAGTTCAACTGGTAATGAATCTAGTGCCATTAATCCGCTGGTATATCCAAGGTCCACTACTAAATAAATACCTTTAACAATTGGTGTCACTTTGACTGGTTCTGTGCTCTACAAATCCATACAATACATGTACATGCATGTACATTTCAGTTAGTTTACTTACAGGATTGTGACAGGGAATAAATTAACTACTTGCACCGACCACTTGCAAGCTAAAACTGGCGATGTGTAAACCAGCCATAAGGTTAGAAAGGGAAGCGAATAAGGACGTTTATTAATTGCCGTTTACGCGCTGTCATTGTGCTTAATCACGTACGGTCCGTTTGTCAATGCAAGGGCCGTGTAGGGCCGGTGTTGAAGCATACTAGGTCCATTATCAATGCGGGGGCCGCCGTGGCGTCGGTCAGTCTGCGACGCTATTCAGGTCGCCCGGGCAGCGTTCGCTTGCTGGAATCGGAATGTGTATAATGCCGATATTGTGTCATCTAACTCGTCACTATTCGGTGTCAGAGAGATCTGTCTGTAATACTTAAATAATCTTGGAAATTATTCTTAGATAGATTCTGAAACTAGGCGATAAGCTGAAAGGAATAAACAATTAGTATCACCAGATATATAGCCTTCACCCCGTATTCCTGGACATCTGTGTGTTTCCGTCGACCATCCTGCGCGGAAATCAGCTTCACAGATCACGATATTATTATCTCATTGTGATCTACTCTTGTAGATCACGATATTATTATCTCATTGTGATCTACTCTCGTAGATTGATCTCGACAGAAATCTACAGAGCTTGGGACTTTGTATCACACATGTGACAAAAGCTTGTTATTGCTTACGCTCTTTAGTGATGGCCCGCCTTTTGTACTGTGTCTGTTATAGCGTTCCTGTTGATGTAATTACCTCGTCTGTACGATAAAGAGCATTCTATCCATCTAATTAAAAGAAAACTGTATGCGAGCAAAGTCACGGGAAACAGCATGTATAACATATAGGTATTCCTGCCAAAACTCCATGCAGTGAGTACGGTGTACGTACGCCGATGAATTTTGAACGCGTGCCAACTCTCCCCGTTCAAGGCTTATCGGGTGGTCGTTGGTCAAGAAAACTACGTACCTTTTGGCATAAAGGTCTGTAGCTCCTTTAGTGCTTTTACTATCTTCTAAATCATTGGAACTGGTTCACGTTTTCACTAACTAACTACTTAATTGCTTAAAACGGAAATAACTCCGAAAAGTCAGAGGCATGGAGTTTGAATTTGAACTTCAAACACCCTACTAGGATATTGAAATCTTAACTACTCGGCTATGAACTGTTATCAAGATGTTTAAACCCGAGAAAACAATTCCGACGAATTGGATTACGTCAGGTCTTCTAACAATCGTCTTCATAAAATCTTCTATTAAAGTCATATTGGACTTCAAAAGTAAATATATTAGGTTCGTTTCAATCGATTCATAGCTTGGTCAATCAGGAAGTAAAAGTGGAAATAGAAATGGCGAGGTTTCCTCCGTCCAGAGATTACGATTGTTCCCTATGTGTACCTACATATATAGGGAACTGCCCAGCATGTTTCATTGCACAAGACAACGAACGTTATTAATTAAAACGCGAAAATAGAGCTGGCAACACCCGAGCTCCGCAGCGGTTTCATCCGAACATCTCTTCCCAACGGACGCTGCGCCGCTATGCAGTGTTACGATTGCTCCCCATATGCTGCAAGCTGCATTGCAGAATACAACGGGCGTATGTGTTAAATAACACGCGGAAATAGAAAAGGCAACACTTGGGGTCCGCCCCGCACAGTTGTTTCATCCGAACGTCTTCCCGGCGGACGCCTCGCCATACAGAGGCGTGTTACGATTGTTCCACATTCGCCGCTGCCGCGTTGCACAATACGTTGGAAGAGATTTGCATTCGCGTCACACGTGAATAATGCGTGCATTAATGCTGGTCACAATGTCTTGCCATCGGTGGCCATCGGTTTGAAGTTGTTTCGGATTTGTAATCAACATCCAAAAAGTCTCCCAAAGTCAAATATTCCAGTCGGCTGCAGAACACCGCGCCTCCGCCATCTAAATCTGATTATTTTAACTCCGTACCGTTGTCTGGAGGAAACCGCATTTTAGCGATTAGCCCGCCTTTTGTATATCATTTGTTTGTTTCATGTATGTTTTGTGTTTTGATGGTGTATAATAAAATGTATTATCTATCTATCTCTCATGTCAATTTTGTTTGGTCGCTGTCGTCGAAAACGCAGCCGTAGTGGCCTACTGCAGGACTCGGGTCTTTCCTCACTGAGGCCTGGAGCGTACTCCACCACGCTGCTCCATTGCGGATTGGTGGAGGGGTTAGTGGCGAAAGGTAGTCGGAAGTTTTTAGGCCGCCCGAAGGCTTCCAACAAGGCTTTACGACTGTTGTTTGTGTTGAAGCACGGAAGCGCTCTAGACGTTTGGCCACTAGCGGTCACACATGCACCGCCTAACCCATGCCTAAACGGGCGCGGCTTTACATTGTCAATCAGTTACGATTGGTGAATTTGTAGCTGTTTGGCATACTTCTTTTTTTCAATTATATGAATATATGGGTCCACTACCAACATAGGGATCTTAGTCCGGAGAGTCCGGAGCTGTGAGTGTAAAATTATGTTTATAAAATATGGAACTGTCCGCTGCAGCGCTCAAAAACTGGCGACTACAAGTATTAGAATGTGAGGACAGTTAGTTCTGATTGCTGTATCGTTTCTTACTAGTAACGGTGCCATTGTGAGCGACGGCTGACAGACGGACAGGCGGATAATGCTTTGTGCTGTGACAATTGCTGAGGATTTGGCTTGCAAAATGCGTCTAGGATTATCTGTAGGTATACAGATGCCTGATTCTGTATTACTTTTGCCGATAAAACTAAATTGTACTTAAGTACTTAACTTTCCGTGTAACTTAGCTATGTTTTTCTGTCCATTCACCCACACCACAGGGCATCTTAGTGTGGGGACTAGAGATCACCTCAATACCAAAATAACTGTATGCTCTTGTGAACCGACCCAAAGAATAAGTATTGTAATCAAACCATTATCATGATTGATAAGGGGTCGATTAGGTATTAATTTCTGTTTCACTAATATGAAATTGTCACTCAAAAAAGAGTCCCCTAAATATAGAAAGCCCCTAAAATTGGTAAACTGCGAAACTGCGAACCTACTTTATTTGAAGTCGGTTAAAAAACAATGCAACTCCAGGTATGGGTGTGGCGATATGTATGCGAAAGCCTCACTTGAAATTTGGTATGGCGAGTGAGACCATAGGTTGCGTACATATACCAAGTATTAACTAACTATTGAAAACAATACAAAGATTGTGTTACACGGGTGGCCCGGTTACCGCAAAAATAAATAATTATGTGTGCCACTAGATCTGGGTTGTTATTTCCTCCTTATTCACTGTACGCGTAAATTGCGCAACAATTTTAACTATGTTATGTAGTGCAGTTGTGTGGAGAGTGCCGTTAATGGGCATTAGTTAGCGACTAACACTGCACTTAACTCATAATTGAGCAGTCTTTTTGATAAGTACATACTCTTGTTTATTAATCTAATTTTAAATTAATGACGTCTAATCAAGATTATAGTGTTTGTACAATATTAACTGTATAATTGACATGCAACTCTAAGCTGAATACTTTATGTTAGAGTGGAAATTGCTTTAAGTTACGTGCGTAGTCAGCAGAGGTCAGTGTATGAAAATGAAAGAAAACTCATCCTTATCCTTTACATTACTTACTGACTTATCTTGTACATTATGTCCTATACCTTAGATTAAGTTTTGCTGTAATAATTTGGTGTACAATAAAGTACTTTAAGTGTGCAAATTTCATACTCCTCCGTCCGCGTAATTTCCATAAACAGGGGTCCAAAGTTTTTGCTTCACGTATTAATATACTTATAAGATTATATTAGAAACTTACAAAAAAATTGTCGTCAATACATTTTCATTTAATTTTGTTCCACTTAAGCAAACAGTAATTAAATAACTTATCCCCATATGACCGTTCACAACCGAGTTGACATCAGATTTGGCTCAGAAAGATATTCCCTTTGAACCGACCCTCCATGGGCTTATTAGAATTCGTAACAAACTTTTGGGCGTTCGGTTTAGATTTGTATCTATTAAAGACTTGCTTAACCACGAATTATTAGGCTACTAAGAGAATATTGACTAACGCGTAGCGTGTGTATTCAGTTCAAATAGACTTGATTAGATGTCGGACTACACAGAACTAAATCATCGTTTGCGTTCGATATTGGTGAGTTCCCAATAGTACAACTAAGTAATTAAGTGGAATCAGAATGACGATAGACAATAATTAACAAAGAGAACACA
>DWMR01000833.1:0-10928 GCA_018245355.1 Dalla costala | reverse complement strand
GTGCGGGGGTGTGAGTGTGTATACGTTTATTTATTATTTATTTATTCTTATGTACAGTATATGGATGAAAACTAATGATAATAAAATCATAGCACACTATCGATAAGCCGTTTTAAAATTGTTAATTTATCATTTCAGGGTCCACTTCCAAATCATCAAAGCCAAGCATGTGCGCAAGACGCTAGGACGTCACAGTATTCTCTTTTCGACGACTCGTCCTATGGCACGGAGGGCATAGCTGCCGCCAAACATACGGATATAAATGAATATCCAAGAAGAGAAGTGACGCCGTCAGAGACTAGCGTGCAGCCATTACGCGAACGCTTCTTCGAACAGCGAGAACCGCGACCCAGCCCACCAGAGGAGACCCGGCCGCCAGTTGTCCCGCTACCTGCGTTCCAACAAGCTTTCGGATCCACCGAGATTGGGAAGTTTGCTGAAGCGTTCAGTCGTGCTGAAGCAGTACACGATGCGGAAGATAGTTCCAACGATAACTTCGTTTACGACTCATTCCAAGACTGGGAGCCCCCAGAGCTGCAGTGGTCGACGCAGCCCGTTTCACGGGAGATCAAGTGCGAAGACAACTATTAACGTAACGCGGTCTCTGCTCTAGCGTTAATACGAGGCGCATGCGCTCTTAGCTAATTTAGAAAATATTTAGTCCCACCACCACGTTGCCAAAATGAGTAGCTTGATATCGACGAAATTCGATATTATAGAACTAGGATGTGATACCAAATTTTTTAACGAGTTCGATAATGAATCGGCTGGAGATATAGTGGTGTGACTTTCAATTCGTATACATGTTATATAACTATATATTATAGTAGATTATTGCTTAGTTTATTCCCTTTAACTAGTTTTAGATAAACCTTAAAAAGTCGAGAGTATAGTTGTTGATGCTATGGGGAATGTGGGAATGTTAGGTAGGTACTGCAAAAATTAAATAACAAAGATTCAATGTGCCTTTACTCGGAGAACCCGGCTGATACTCGCGCGGCGTCGCCCCGCTCCCGCCGCCAGGAATATATCATGTAATTACAATAGAAATTATAGGGACCAACGTTTAGACAAATATACACGACCCTGTCGCGTACCCCGAAAATGCGCAATAAGCTCAACGAAACCTATAGAGGATGTTCCGTCAGGGAGTAACGAAATTTATAAGATCCGTAGACAAAAATATTAATAAAAACTTATTACAGATAAGCGATTTTTGACTAAATGTCGAATGCACTTATGATATTCTATTAGGAAAATTTTAGCAAATTGGATCTTATAAGATAAATCTTTGGCGTAATATAAGAAGGTTTTACACTTATCTTTTTATATCTAAAATGGGATACTGTAAATTTACTATTCAATAATAAAATGGTGATACGTTCATCATGATGAATAAATTCTTCCTGGAATCATTCCTGATTTTGTCATAGCTGTTTCACTGAGACACCTAATTTATTCGTTACGCTGACTACGAAAGGCAATCTTGGTATTGTTAGTTGGCTGATTTACGCTTGGGTTGTCCTTCAAAATCTACTTACCCTTATCTTATGGTACGCGCATAACATCTGGATAAAATTTACACTGCACTAAAAGGTTGTTGTGAAACCAAGGGCGTCGCCAAACAATTTTTAGGCATAAAAAAAAGAAAAGGAAGAAATGAAACTTTGAACAATTGGTGGAAAAATTTAACAACTAAAGAGCTGAAAGCACATGAATTATATTACTACACGTATAACCTTGAAGGTCACTTACAGCATAACAAATATGGCACATTCTTCTTTTCCATATACTTTTAATAGTATTTTTGTAACTTCTCTTCCCTTCCTGATATAATTATTGATAATCTTGATAAACTTTTTTGATTACTGTATTTAACGTTAGAAAACGTAAATTTTTAAAATATGACAAAATACTTACTAAAACAGTAAATAGGAAGTTAAATCCTTTATCATCCTATGTGGGTGATGGGGCAGACAGGAACTCTGCTCCATCTCGGCGACGTCCATGTCAGGAACTAGACTTAAACTAGTTACTTACATAATAAATAAAATGTGAATAGTAGGTACTTACAAAGTTGGCAGAAATACGATTACTAAAATGTTTTCAACATGTTTTGCGCCTACTATTATGTCGAATCTCATCTTTACTTTCATTATTTCCTCTTCCTTAGTACGAATAATTGAATGGGGCCCCGAAGACGCCGCGCGGATTTTTTTTTATTATTGACATTAATAAAAAATTAAAAAATCTAATTATATTTAGGTAGTGAAATTTCATAATATTTAAATGAGATTACTTATGAATAAAATGGCTTGTTAATTAAATACTTAGGGGTCCAATAACATTAATGAACTCTTCGTCGAAATATTAATTCGGCTCTGATCAGTAACACAAAATTGAAACGGGGTTTTCTTTCAAAGCGGTTTAAAGAACGTAATCTTGTTTTAAGTTAAATACTGAAAATTGAACTAAATGGGTAGGTAGGTACTCTATTCTTCTTAAGCTAAAATAAATTCGATATAGCTCTGGTGCTGGTAACTTCGCGTGTCATGTACCTACTTAATGCACAGCGAACTATTTTGATCAAATCAGAAATGCTTTCCTAACTAATGACCAAGTAATTTTCATCCAATCAATTTTCAATATTTAACAAGAAATATTAACGAGTGCATGAGTCTTTGGCAATAGATACAGGAGAATGTTTGTTATTGTAAGGTATGAATTATAACTGAAACTTCCATACGTCTTCATTTTTATAGGGATTAATCCTAAAGTGTTAGAATTTTTCATCTTCTTTCGATATTGCAGTTAAATATTGGAGTGCCTTATGTAATTTAAATGATATGAAAATAGGTGAATGAATTTTATTCTAGTCTAATTTGATGGAACACCATATAGATAATAGAGTAATTAATCTTCTTAAAAACCAAGTAATTCATTAATACGTAGAGGTGATAAAATACTTATTTTAAGTAATTAAACTTTTACACATACATGGTGTAATGACATGCATATTATAATAAATATAGTGTTAAATCATAGTCATGGAGTGCGATAACCATTATATTAATACAAAAAGTGTTTAAAATAATTTGTTACAAATAAAAATAATTAATAGAGTGTTATATTAAGATTAATGTTTTATTTAAAATTGTATTATTTTTCTAATACGATATATGATTTTATTTCTATAAGTTTAAGAACCATTTGGTTAATTGTTGAGAGTTTATAAGGTACTTATTCTAGATATTAGTCAAAATTGAAGTTTAGTCAAGTCTAATCCAGTTGAACTAAACTCTAATTGCAACACTACTTTATAAAAATTTCATACTTAATCTTACTCCAGGAATAGCTAATAATTATTGGCACATTGTGCGTATTTGATTTTAATGTATTGTGTTAAGACAGCTTATCAACTTCATTAATTGGGCTCTAGAAAAGACAGAATTTGATAACCTAGTTCAAATTACTGATGTCATTACTTGAGTCCGATTATCTGTCCAGTTATAAGTTGTATTTGGTTATGAATATATAGAGAAGTGTAGTCTGTGCCACATTATAATGTATATACAATATACATCTCCCTAGATAGTCCAACTGTTATTTATTTAAGTATTAGGCATTATTATTTATACTGTAGAGAGATGTACAGAGCGTAATTTTAATATTATATTACTTAAGTATTTCCACTATAATAGAGCTTCCCGTTTGACTATTCTACAATTTTGTCTACCATCAATAAAGTATTTACGGAACCCTTAGAAATCGGTAAAACGACAGTAATATTTCCGTTATTATTTATTGTAATAGGTAGGTAATACTGGTGTCTCCATACTCCATAGTCTCTGCGATTACGAAACAAAAATATGTTATGTGCCTCACAAATAAATGTGTGTGTAATGTTTTTAAGCTTCTTCATTGTACGGATTGATCGGTTATACCGGCCTGTGTTAGTTAAAAGTGTTAAAACTTTGCTTTTCTGTTAAGTTATTGTAATTTCCATTCTAATTTTATTTAAAAATAATTGAAATCTTTTTTTAATTGAAAGTTTCCCACAAAATCGGATATCTACCAATTACTCAAAATTGGTAATATTAAAATTGATAAAAAAGAAATATATATTATATCTCTGTAGAAATAATTAATTATTATCATTAACTTTGTAAATACCTACTTAAATGATTGTTTTGAATATTTCACTCATATCAATCTAGGGAAATGGTTTTATTAGCGAATTGTAAAACATTGATTCTGAGAACACTGAAATGTTTGGTTTATGAAATCGATGTACGATTTAAATACACACATTTTACCGAATTGTATTTCGTTTCATTTAGTTATCCTTTGCGGCGCAGCGTTGAAATATTCCAAATTCTATAAAAACGAAGTCTAAAAAGTGTAAAAAGAAGTAACGTGATATTGGATTCGCAATTGTGCTTTATTACCGTTTTTTTCAATGAAGTTCAATGTGCCTACTATGCAGGCGATACCTAGATTAGCATTTAGTAACATGCTTAGAAGTCAACAGTTGCACAATTTCGACTCATTCGGCCCAATGTTGCTAATACTGCGTAAAATGGTTCCGAACCCGGACTTCAAAAGTAAGAGGCCGAAATCAATATCATAATAAATTTCATCTACATCAGTACATCAGCTACCATACCATAGGTATCGTGCAGGTTTAAATAATACTATCAAAATATTGCATCATTTAAATACGCGTAGCCATAATTGATCGGTCCCATAGATACTAATAATACTTCTGTAGGTTCTGTAGGTACCTAAACTCATCCTAATTGTCTCGAGTTATTAGTTGTTATCGTAGATAAAAGCAAAAAGAGGCTGTTACTTACAATGTTAAAGGATATGAAGGGACGAACTAAGAAAAAAAAGACAGACGTTACATTTTATATTTATTCATAAGCAATAAAAAGTAATTTTCATATGTTTCACAAAATTGAACTTATTAATACTTAGGAAAACAATAGGAATACATCAATTTATAAATTAAGAATAACGTTGCTGGAAGCCACTAAAGGATGCTAGACTTGGTAATCAACATAATTAGTAAGATGTTGGTAAACTATGACGCTTTAGTAAAGACCAATGTGCACTCACTAAATTTAAAACGCGTAAAGGCACTTTCTTTTAGGCTCTGATTATTTTATTTTCAGGAAAAAAATATCTTGAATAGTATTAATTGCGGTTTCTTTTCATAATCTTCACAATGTTTCGTCTATGCGTGCTTCCCTTTATCTTTTTTCTATACTATTAGTAGTAGTATATTTTGTGAAGCTCAAATTTATTATTGAAGTGATAAAGTGGCGGTTTCTATACGACGACACAACGATAGGCCGTGCCTTTCTGAAAGAAGCACCATCCATTGTAATAGTTTACCAATAACTTTACTGATCACGTGTTTTTAGGAAATTTATTATACATATCGATACCATACTATAATACATTGATACAACTCAATACAAAAAATTAACCAAGTCGCAAATTATACAAAGTCAAATTATAAAAATACTTATTATACCTTCGTATTTTACTTCAATAAGTCTTTCTAAATATTCATTCATTTTCCTACATTACTTTTCAAATGTCATTGAAGTATGAAATACAATCGCAATTTTATTAATGAGCTCATTCTTCATTTCATTTTTCACTCATATTTGTTTATTTATTTTATTAATTATATTTTCTTAGTATAACAATATCTATAAATTGATTGTATAAGTTCGTAATTATTAAATTCGAATATTTTAACATATGTATATTAATAAACATGTTTTATTTCAATAAATCACGAAACAATTCTAAACGATACATAAACTTTAAAATATAAATGCAATTTTTATGTTTGACTACAATAAAAATAATTTCAATATCTACATAATATTATTATAACATTATTACTCCAGATTACTGTAACATAATTTAAACAAATAATTACTTGAAACCACGATAAATCTTTTGAATCATTTAAACATTGTTTGCACCAATGATATGTTACAACGTGAAGAAATCGTTACCACAAGGTGATATTGATTCAAATGTTCCACACTGTTTTTACAATACAAATAGTTTATCTAGTGTTAAACTATTGGCTTCACTCTAGTAGTCAATATTAATTCAGTAGTAGTTCATTAATTAAGGAATATTAAATGATTTCGTTTGATTAGTATTAAAACTTATTTGTTAAGTTACGAGTACTATAAAAATTCAGAAAACAATGTTGGCACAAGTATTTTTGTAAACTGTTCTTTTAGAAGTAAAGAGGGACGAGCGATATTCGGATTAATCGGATACAATCAGATGGGAAATTCCCGTTCCTGGGCACACAGCAACACCACGTCAATAGGTTAAGCAAGACTATTATTGTGCTTTTAATACTGTAACTAGTGGTAGGTACTTCCTAACAAAAAATACACTATAGTTGATATCGTTTTATCGTGGTTTCAACATATCTGTGATGATTTAATATCATATTTTAATATCTGTATTAATTAAACAACCATATTGCTATGTCTCAACGGGTAAATAAAAACTCAAGGATACATGATTTACCATTTGCCTAACCTATGATAGAACTTTTGAATTTGATCACGAAGAGAAATTATTATCAAAACTACCTAGTGTACTTTTCCATAGGGTAAGTGCATTTTGAACTATAGGGTAGTGAATCGCGTTGCCAATGTGATGAAATTAATCGCAAGTAGATTACAGCTAGCTACGATCTCTGACGATATATTTTTTATTATATTTATTCAATAGGCATATATAAATGTTAACAGTGAGTAGTAACAAGCATAGGTATCGATAATACTCGTACCTAATTTTTGGCACTGGAGACCTTATAGTCAGTATAAACGAACTTTCCCTCGCATATTCGAAACTAAAATTAATATTTTCCGAAAATAGGAAGGAAGACTTATAAGGGTAGACAATTAGAGTCTTTTGCCTATTTTAAATTTAAAAATTGATTATCTATATCTTCTGACAGTTTAAAAATGAACTCTGCTGTGGATTGAAATAAATTAACTACTTAGTTGTTTAAAAATGTATAACCTAATTACGTAATTGACTAACATTAATTACAAACCTATCATAAAATTGTCTAATAGTGAATGTAATGTATTATCAAAAAAATCATGTTTATTAGTGCTTTAAATCCAAATGAAACAAGCCGCCGGATCGCATAGTCTGTAAAGTATTGTGAGATTTTACGAGATTTGAGTGACTTTTTACTGTTTTTGTTATAATACATTATGTGTATTTAAGTGCCTATTGTGTGTATTGTATGTTTTAACTATTTCTATGTCTATGTTTATGTTTATTACGATTTATGTCAGGTGGCGGGGATGGGAACATGAAAATATCATAACGCTAGCTCACTGTTTCGTCATACTATATACGTTTAAAACAATTGAAATATTTAATGTCCATATTTTTATAAAAAATATGAAAAAACATAATCCAGTATGTTATTTGATTACTTACATGTAATGAGTTCCAGGTAGAAACAAACATAAGATTCTATAAACCACAGCAGATATAAAAAATCAACTTTTAAATACTATTAATATAGCATATCAATGTCATAAAGTAATATAATTCTCATATTACTATTGGTTTTATAATGATATTGTCTTTATTTTGTAATTAAAGATTGATTTACATAAGGAAATCGATGGTAGATACTAGTACAAAGGAAACTTAACATCTAACATAGTTTATTTTGTGATACTAGTATTATTACGTGGAACTACAGGGGTGCAACTTCGCACTATGTCATAATATTCGTTATTTTAAAATCCAATAGCCTTTACAATAATTTTATATTATGAGTATCTAAGACATTTTTATTAAGTGAAATTTCCTCATCAAGAAACCCATTCCAGATATTCCCAGTCTTATTTGGTTTGGAAACTAAAATAACTCGTAATAGAATCACCGAAAAATACAGTTAAACCAGACGTCACCAAAATAAAGAGATTTTGAGCGCTCGACAAATTCTATGCAGAAAACAACATAACATACATTTTTCAAAGATATTTCTCACCTCGAACTAAATAAAATGACACTGTCAGAATTGAACCTAAAATATTCATACAAAAATTAAATTTAACTCAAAACTGTTGAAATATTATTCTTTATACAATCACTTCCTTATTTTGTTGTTCTTTTCACGATTTATTGGGATGCCACATTCATTTTTACTTGGAACAGTCTATTTTACAAAGGGTAAAAAGTTATGTGCATAGTACCTATGACTTGACATCTATGTTTCTCTAACCGCACGCATATTAGGGTCAACATGTATGTCATCTTATATTTACTAATCTCTTTATTTAGACAAGGATTCTCTAGATAAAATTTACAATTTTTTTTTTGTATACATGAAATTCCTATGATGGAAGAAATTCATATAGATTAGTCATGTAATATCTGCATCAATAATATATTATATAGAATAGGTTACACAGGTTTACGCTCTGCCTCGAGTACTTTAAATCGCTACTGTTAATCAATAAACTTTCTTTTGCAAGACTTTTATTAACAGGTCCTCTATCCTAGTAATCACTCTAACTTCAACTTTAGTATATATGGCCATTTCGTTAAATATTGAGACATCAGTTGATATTAACAAAATACCTATACTATTTCACCCTACACGCAAGAGGAAAAGGGACTCAGATAATAGAAATAATGTAACGTAACTAAGAATGTAGAAGAGTAAAGGCGAGTGACGAGAGCTTCGGGTCCCACTAGGTGATATCCAGATTAAGTCAGTTATGGCTAAAGTGGAACATAGTTTGAGGTCCGATATAGACATCAACCATAACCTGCTTTTTGTAATCGCGATTTGCATTTGTGCTACTCGCAATTTGAGGTTCACAGAAAATATTTTTGTTTTCCGTGTTGAGATTAACATCGATAAATCTATCTGTATACAATTACATAGCCACTGCTAAGCTCACCAACTCCATCAATGGTAATTGTCGCAAAAGTAAAGTAAATAAAAGTTCGATTACTATAGTAAGAGTACGAAAAGTTAATCGATATTTAACTCATACCTTTTTTGGTTCTACATCATAAAACGAGGGAGTCAATACTTCGACAAGAATGTAAACGCTAGGTGGTGAATCTTTACTGATTGCCTTGTCAACCAGGCACATTTGAATGGCTCAATCCAAACCGATCATTTAGTTACTCGTTGAAAACGGAGACGGGGTTGAAGGTAGGATAGACTGAGAGGAGAGCGACGAGAGCGATGAATGCGAGACCAGCGCCTAGTGGCGGTGGTCTGGCGCGAGAGACTTGCGGCTGGCGGAGAGGTGGGGCGCGCGGGGCGCCGGTCGTTGCGAGCGCGGCAGCGTGGTGGGCGCTGGGGCGCCCCCGGCCGGTCCGCCGGCGCCCCCCGCGCCGCTCGCCGCCTCGTTCAACATGTCACGCGGTTTCCACACGGGCGATCCTACAACACACCAAACACCGAACTCTTTTAAACCACTGCCCCGCACCATCGCCGGCACCGGCGGGCGATCGTGCGGGCGAGGGCGGCTCGAGGCGAGGCGATTTGGACGCGTCATTATTGATCTCCGGATTTCGCGGGTTCACGAAAAGAGTTGAATGTTTGATGAATGTTGTCGGAGTCGAGACCGTGGCGTAAAAAGGAGTGAAGATTCCGCTTGTTTCGGTATTGTTCTTAGTCGATCTATAACGCCCCGATACTGGTCATACGTATCGCAAAAATATTTACTCCGCTTTAGAGACGATACTGTCTTATTTTGCGGCTTGCGAGCCAGATCTACCTCCTTTTTACTCCTTGATAACGACGCCCGGTAGAAACCTTGCGAGTGTGCGCCCGACCCCGAGTGAAATTTTCCAATACGCATTCATCGGAGGTTAGCGTTTAATATTGTAATAGTAGAAGTTCCGACGGTCAACATTACATCGAACATTCAAATAATATTATTAAATTCCAATTTTTTGTAATATTTAATAATTTCCGAGGAACCTACTTATTATAACTAAGCCTACAGACACGTACAGGTATCATTACATAATATTTAAGGTGCACCAGTGGTTAAGATTTAATTAATACTTTCTACACGAAAACACTAATATTTATGATTAATGGGTTGCAATTGCCTGTGCATTCAACTATTTTAAGGAAACAAAAGTTTGGTGCGCAGCTAATATCTATATTTCTATTTATTAAAACGAAGGGCCTACTACTTTATAGTTAGGTATTACGTCAGTAGTATATTTATTAAAGTGTATTTTAACGCTTTAGGCTATGATATTTATTATACGATTTAGCTCAATAATTGAATAAGTATAAATAGTTATAATATTCAAAATGTAACATGCACATAATGTATTGATATAAGTTTATTATGGTTGAATATAATGCTAATGCTGGAAGGCTGAAAACTTGAGTCACAGATATCTATTTTTTATTCCCTTCCCAAACCGTAAATTTATCTTAAGAGATTTCGAAGAAAGTAAGGGACATTCATTTTATCTAATTTTATAAACTAATCTTAAGCAGGCATAGAGAGAATTAACAGAATAAATTATGTTAATTAAGTATAAGTATTTCGAAATGGAAGACTTAATTAATAGTACAAATCTATAGCAACATACACAATAGTCATATTGTATTTACCTGGGGGAATTCGTAATATAAATAGTCATTGTGAAATTAGGTACAAGACAAAAAATATGAAGAATGTGATTTAGGATTAACATCAGTTCGATTCCACAGCCATTATTATGTATAATACTTAACACTTGGAGTTATCTAGGTTAATTGTGATTAAGTTAATTATATAATTTTGTGTTCGATATACGATTCTACAATAATATTTCATAACTACATACGATATTTATTTTTTATAAACTATGCAATTCACCAG
>DWMR01000832.1:0-10928 GCA_018245355.1 Dalla costala | reverse complement strand
ACGGTGACGCGAACCGAGGATTTTACCCTCTACCAAAACGCTCAACGCGCCTAAAGAAGTTTTCACTTCAAAAAAATATTGTAATATTTTTAATTATTACCTATACCAACTTACCTAATACGAAGTGTGTCCACGTAAAGAGGTAAGTTCAGAATGTCTCAAATGTAACGGTTCAATTTGTTTAAATGTTCATCCCAAATACAGACTTATAAATACTTAAATAATAACTCGTAATGTTGATTATTAACTACAGTATTTGACCTGAAAAATGTATATTCCAAAGTTACACTTCAGTTTTATAGCACAATCATTAAATTTATTTGGACTTCGAACTTTTTGCTAGCTTGTGGCTCTTCCTGAGTCGAAATATACACAGATCCTTTCAAGTTACCTGCTTCCTCCAATATTTAATTTCCGTAGATATTTCTTACCATAGTTCGAGCTGAATACTGTTGCTCAGCTAAAAACAGAAAAAGTAGAGTAAGAACCGCAAGTTGTGAAGTTTGTTTTGTTGAGCAAACGAAGGCCAACTTCGTCATCGCCGAGGCTTGTTAGAGCGGTTGAAGTTGCTTTAAGACTTGTCTTGAAATTAATCCCGGTCATAATAAGGTGGTTTAAATAAAACTGCAAGAGGAAAATAAGGTATTATGTTCGGGGCGGTCAATTAAATGAAGCTTCCTAATCAACGTTGTTATGATATGAAAGTATAAAACGTAAGTTTACATAGTTTTGCAGACCTTGTGGGTATACACTTACGGACTGGATGATCCTTGTGATGGCAAGTCTTGTTACTCATGAAGAAGATCACAGTCCAGCACAGAGCGATTTAAGGTGACGCTATTTCTAGAAAGTATTGAAAGTTACTTATAAAATAAAAGATACGGATGGTAGGCACATTTAACTCCAGCATCCTTGGGTATAGAAACAACAACAACATACGTGACAAAAATAGTTTTAATTAGTAGTTATCGCACAACACACAATTCCAATACTCATGCAAAACGTGCACAGAATTTCAATATTCATGTACAGCTTAAAATTTTCACATCCCCGCGCTTATGAAGACGTCAGAGCCACGTGTTAACATACATTAACATGCATATGAAAATGAAATCGCTTCGCTGTTGGAGCAGTAAATAAGTTCCGGTACAAATATCCGCCGCCAATTCCAACTGGTGTGCGCCTGTCGTCTTCTTCTCGCGTATCAAGTGTGAACAGGATGTAAGATTAGGGACGTGGTAGGGATGCCAAAACTGTTGGTGGGTTAAGTAATATATGACTAAACTATTGCATGATTTATGATCTATAATATAATATTTTGCATGTTAGGTACCTACATTTATATTAATTGTACGTTTATGTTGTGTGTATATGTTATATGGGCGGGTAGGTATGTATATGTTTTCAGTTGGAAATTCAACTGCTGCTTCAAAATCAATGCTTACAGTTAGAAAACCAATTAATTTAGTTAATTCTTTAAAATTGTAAAACTTAGGATAAACCTGATTATAAAGATCTTAACTAAAAGTTGCACGAATTTATTTTGATTCGAGTACGCCTATCTATATATCTGACAACCCTATTTATTCGCACTAGTCGAAAGAACTTGGTATTCAAAACGATTTTGGGGGAATGATTGACAGTTGAATCCGTAAATTGATGCACCGCGGGGTTTAGCAAGAGTAACAATTGAATACGTATATCGGAAGGCAGAAACATTTCTTTCACAAATTATTTTACCATTCAGTGTAAGAAAAAATGGCTACATTAATGGCCCACTGTAGGGTACAGGTCACTTCTCGTAACTGAGGAGGTCTGGAGCCTATTCCACTATACTGCGCCTTTGCGGTTAGGTATGAAAAAATAATGCATGATAAAATCCCAATTCCAAACCCCAATCCAAAATTTGGTCGATTAAGAAAATGTATGTCCATGCGCCAGTGTGAACTCAAAACGTTTCCAAGCCAAGACAGCTACCTCGCATTATTGACAAATAAAATTATGAATAAACCTATCGCGGTTCCTTGACGCTTCTGACGAAAGTCGAAAATGATTGGTGCTTGCCTTTACAAGCCGGTATTTAGCAAAATGAATTTCCTTTTCCGTGATTCCCAACGCTTCGCAATTTGAACCGATACACCATTGTGTCTGGAAAGTTCTGAGCAACAAGCCATCGTAATCAACTTTTTATTACTCCAAACAATGATAAAACAATTTGCTTTAGACTGCGCTGGCCGTTGAGTGCACGATTTTAATGCATTCAAAATGTAAAATAAGTTTTAATGAACCCCTCTGGAATTCTGCAGCTTTAATAAATTATTTGTTTTCCATTTATTTAATACATTTCCAACAACCCGCATTGGATCAGGGTGGTGCTGTGAGTATGCTATTGACCTTCCTTGTTATAATGTAATGTAATTCCGTGATTGTAGTGGAGATTTCAAAAGCGCGCTCATATAGATTAACATAGGATTGAATGCAGTAGATGTGTCGATAAGGTGTGTATGACATAATTATAACATGACATCCACAGCAGCTATGATCTACTCTGGTTACTCGTTATGTTCGTTACTGTTTAAAACTCACTGATTTGTCGGCCTCCGAATATATATATAATGGAAATTTATGGAACGTACATAAATGTATTGCATTTATTTAAACTAACTAACGCTAAACTAATTTACCTATAAACACTAACAGTGAAGCTTTTTCTCGTAATCGTTAGTTTGAAAACTATTTTAATCAAACTCAAACATATAACTATGCTTATTTTACTTTATAGAGTTTGTATTCGTGCAGCTAACATTAACATATAATATGAACAGCTCTATTTATATTGGTAGGGTGTTCTTTTGCAGTTCTATTCGAAGTTTATCACAGATGTCTATGGGCGGCAGTAGTTGGTGGGACTGCATGTTCGTTTGCTATTCTTATCATTTAAAAAAATATTTAAAATTAACGTCATTTATCTAAAAACAAGCGTGCAAATTCTTTTATCGGATGAATATTAAATGAATATTTCAAAATATGGAAGTTTGGTAACTATTTAATTTAAAAATAAATTTGCTTTTATCTTAAAAAGTTTTGAGAAGAAACCCGTGCCCCGGAGTGTGTTCTGCTATTGTTTTGTAGCCACCAACCGCTAAGTCTGTGTTATTTAATTCACATAACTTGGCTACAACCACCTAATGTGAATTTAACTGCAAATGTGTATAATATAGGTTACTATTATCCCGGAAGTTTGCACGGTTCCTGTGGGATATATATGAGAATTTTACAAGGGCGTAGTCGCGGGCAAAAGTAGATTTAGAAGTGAAGGTTTTTGGGGGTTTTAAAAATTATAACAAAAATGATGTGGAAACATTTTATTAACAGTTATAATTAAGTATAATTGCCAGCGATGACCCTAAAGATTCTAAAATAAAGTAAAGACTGCCTGTCATCATTATAAATGCAAAGAAAATAAGCCTCAATCAAAAAATACACACTGTCTAGGGTATAAATAAAATCAATTACATAAAACAAAGGCTAAAAGATTTTTTTTTTAATAACCTAAAGCAAGAATGGTTTTTATTTTTCAAGTTATGTATGATGATGAAGAATGATGATTGAAATTTGGGTTTGAACAACAGTACAGCTGTAATGGTTGCTTACATTTATGCCATAGCAATAGCGATTAAATACCAAATATTTTAAAAAAAGACAATGTATATTTATTTATACATAAATATAAGAAATCAATAACCGAACTACCCTAACAATTGCTCTTTGGAATAGTTGTAATATAGTAAATTTAAGCACTTAATTATAATTATAAATTTAAACACATGCAAACTGTCCACCGATTTTCATTATTGCATTAAATTAAAATTAATAAAACAGAGCTTCACATGTATTAATAAAAAAGTATTCAATTGATGAACAATATATATACCAGTAGGTCAACGAATAGGTAAACATCACACGCCATTATTTTTTTTTTAACTCATAAATTGATGGGGCCTTAAACACGACAAACTAGCATAATATGTTATTGACATCATTCACTTACACATAATTATAAAAAATGTAAGAAGACAATTATACTCACAAAGCAATCATAAAATCATAATACACTCTTAAAGTAGTTAAACTACAAATAAATGACTCGAATGTGTTCAAATTGTACTGTCAAAAATATTGCGAATGGCACTGAAGGTTACAGTATATTTTTGTATAATACAAACTATCGGAACATTGTAATTATGTGTTAATGTCATCGAAAATATTACGTGGTACAAGATCTGTAATAATCAGATCGTTTCGTAATTTCTGAAAGGTAGTAACTCACTTTCGTATTCAAGTCGCTTATTTCCTTTTCTAGACTATTCATTTGTTCGTTATGATCATTATATAGTTCTTCCATGTTAGCTAAAAGTTTAAGTTGCGTTTGTGTTTCACTGGCAAGTTTAGTAGCGCGATTAAGTAAAAGTTGAGCGCGTTCTCTAGAATTTGATGTTTGATTCGCTCGATCGGCAAGCGACATATTTGTTTGTTTAAAATTTTGACGCAATTCTCTTGCTTGCTGCTCTGCACCTTCAGCTCTATTCACAACGTCATTTGCTTCTTGTTTCACTTGCTCTGCGTCACTTTCAATTTTTAATATAGTCTTTTGTAAATCTGAGAGTCGTGTACGGAGACGCTCTACTTCATCCATTGTTTCATTAGCTTTCTTTTGTGCTTGTTCAGTTTCTAGCGCTATAGGGACTAAATCACTCTTTGCCACCTTAATATCATTATTAGCTTTGTCAATGGCATTCTCCGCTGCGTCTTGTGCCGCTTGCGCTTCATCTAGAGCTTGTAAAACCTTGTTTGCCATCTCCAAAGTTAAATTAGCTTCTTTGTTAACAATAGTAGCATTTAATTTAAGTGCTTTAGCTCTATCCAAATCTGGTTTTGTTTCAGTAATTATATTTTCGATATTTGTTAACTGTGACACTGTAGAGTTAATACGCTGGGATAACTCAGTTATTTCTTTAGGTTCTATTCTTATTGATAGATTAAGTATATCATTAGCTAAAGTTCTAACGTCCGCGGGGGTACTTGAAGCATTTGACAAAAAGTTTTTTAATTCAGATGTAAGTTCTTGACTTTCGTTAGTTGTTCGTTCAGCGGAAGTTTTAAAATCATAGGCATTATTAAATAAATCCTTTGCTTTGGATTTTACCGTGATAGTATCTTGTTTTACTTGAGTTATTGATCTAAATAGATCTTCTGCCGTCAATTCATGTTCTTTGATTCTATGTTCAGTTTTGTTTGCAAAATCCAAAGCTTGTTCTGCTTTGGTAATAGCACCCTGATCGCACGATATTCCTCCACATTTTCCACATCCTGCACCACCGCATATGTCACATGTGTCACTATCTTGGCCGCACATTTTTTCATTTATTTTTGGTATTTGTGATTCTAATTCAGACAACTGTTGTTTCAAATCATCCAATTTTCTATCGTTTTCATTTTGAGTATTATTAAAGTTATCATATTGCATTTCTATGAGTCTGTCCGTATTTTTTATCTGTCTATCAGTACTAGCAATAACTGTTTGTACACTTTCAGCTTCATCTGCAGCTTTTAAAGCTCTTTCTTTAGCTTCACGAGTCAAATTCAATGCTCCTTCTAAGTTGGCTTCCTGAAGTTTTGTAGCATTATTACCCAAGTCAAGAGTTTTTGATTTTAATTGGTCAATACTTATTCGAAGTCCATCTAAAGTGACGTTTCCTAAATTAATTTTGGAAGTAATAGCATTAAGATTGTCATTGCTATCTTTAACTTTCTTTTCAGCCTCATTCAACTGATTTTGCAATTCAAGTACACTTGTCATTAGTTCTTTAACTGTCGTCTGTCCAAGTTTTGCACTTTGAAGAGTACTTTCTACATCAGATAATTTTTTGGTCATTTCTTCAAAATCTCTTGTGTAAGCTCCTGTCGCACCCACAACTTTTATTTTACTAGCGTTTCCAATAGCATGTTCGGTTTGTATACGAAGATTACCGATAAGATGATCCCAGTTATCAAAACATTCACCACAAGCATTACACTCAGGAGCTTCCCCAAGATAGCCTCTAGCACACATATCACATTTATATCCACCAATGCCCGGTTTACAAATACATGATCCATTATCTCTCATACACTGCGGTGATACAGAGCCATACACATCACATTCACATTCATAACATTCAAGATTTGGATCGCCCCAGTGGTTTTCTTGACATTGGTCGCATTGTCTTCCACCATGGCCAGGTTTGCAATCACATTTGCCAATATAAGGATTACATTGAGGTGACAAAGAACCTATAGGATCGCACTCGCAAGGATCGCAGCCTGTACCTAGAGCTATTCTCCAATGATTTTCAGTACACTGATCACAATTTATACCCATTACATTATTATAACATGGGCATTGTCCAGTGATTCCGTCGCAGTTCCCTTTAGTAAAGTTAGTTCCTAACTCTGAACAATTGCATTTGTAGCACGCCTTTTCTAAAGCATCACCAAAATAACCTTCTTCACAAACTTCGCAATGATCTCCAGCTGTATTATGTAAACATTTTAAACATGTTCCTTCATACGGATCGCAATTAGCTGGTTTTGTGATATCTATGTTTTCATTACAATCACATTTCTCACATGTACCTTTAATAGGATCGCCATAGTAATTATCAGCACATACATCGCAAAGCGGCCCAGCATATCCGTCTTTACAGTCACACACTACATCTTTAGTCTCTGGATCTAGTTCGCATCGGTCAGCATGACTACTTTTATTTGGATCGCCATTAACTCCTGGACAAGGACAAAGTCGACATGGAATATCGACCCCCAGTCGTGGATCTCCATAGTACCCTTCTACACATCTCTCACATCGATGACCTTCCGTGTAATCATTACATTCTTTGCATGCTCCAGTTTTATCATCGCACTCTATTGCGTGGCCATTACAATCGCATTGTTGACAGTTGGGAAAGTTAAAGAATCCTGGTTGACATAAATCACATGCTCGGCCGTATGTGTTTGCTCTACATTTACACTGACCACTGGTGGCGTCACAGAAATTATCAAGCGATCCTATACTATTGCAATCACAACGTTTACATCCAAATTTGCTAAATCCATATGTGCCCGGAGCACAGCGGTCGCACCTTGCTCCGACAATATTTTCTACACACTGACAGTATCCAGTGAAAGGATTACATTGATGACTTTTTGATCCTGAGGGATCGCATTGACAGGAGTCGGTTCCATTTCTAATAAAGAAACCTATACTAGCATGAATCTTTTTACAAAATTCGGGTACGTTATCCCTGTTAAGGTCATAATAGTAAGAGTCTCCGCAGTTATAATGCTCAAATTCCTCTCTCATTCTACTACCATTAGCGAAAAATGGCAAATCATCAACAGAAGGAATAAGCACAATAGAATCAATTAATACGGATGCTCTTGAATTTGTTGTTTGTGGATCTTGACGCCCAAAATAAATACGGATTTCAGTTTCTTTATCCTTTTCTAGACAAACTGGCGGTCGCACTAAGACACTTCGTAGATTTGGTGGAAGACTGGTATATACTGTGTCATCTTCAGGACGAACATTAGCACAATGAGATTCAAAATCTATTGGTAATGGTCTTTTGACTAAAATTGTAGCTTCTTGCCAAGTCGAGGATGATTGTGGTTCGTATCGGATCAACACATTGTAATTCATACTTGTTTTTAAATTATTAACGACAAAGACAAGTGTGCTACTTTCTGGTATTCTCATAAATCCAGGCCCAGTCCAAGTTTCTTTCCTACCATCGGGAAAATTTTCTCGAATAACGACATGACACAATTGACTTTGAATTGCATTGTCGTCTATTTGAGAATCGCATAGACTTGATTCTGCCTCGTATACGATCGAATCAAGAGCGCCTACAAAGAAATTTTGTATTGGTTGATCACAACGACGTCCAGTTATATTTGGACGACATTTACATTGACCTGTAATCACATCACAATCTCTATATAATGAACCACCTATGTCACAATCACAAGGTAAACAGCCATCTTCACTGTCCGATAAACCGTAAAATTCTGAAAGACACTGATCACAATTTCTTCCAGTAACATGTCGCTTACAAATACAATTTCCTGTAGCAGGATCGCAGCCTCGCTCGTTTATGGTTCCTAATCTGTCACATGTGCATGATACGCAGCCTTCTGGATTTACTGGATCGAAATTCCAGAAACCATCTTTGCATCTGTCGCATCTCGGTCCATCAACATTAGACTTGCAAAGGCACCGTCCAGCTGTTTTGTTATTTGCTATGTCAGTTTCTTCGTCACATAAAACCTCTTTGTCTGTGGTGCCTTCTGGATCACAGTCACATGGTTTGCATATATCTGGACTTTGAATGTCTAAACTAGGATCTCTGAATAATGTAGGTTTGCATCGCTCACAATTAACGCCCATCGTATTATGTTGACAATTATCACATACTCCACCACTTGCTTTGCCAGTTTTGTTGTAAACAGCAGGGTCAAAATGGCATGTTGTTGCGTGATTATTACAGGTGCATCTCTTACAAGCATTTGAAGTTTTTCCTATAGCTGGTTGCCATGGAAAATCATTGTAGAAATCTTCACAATATTCACAATTCAATCCTCGCGTGTTGTGAGTACATTCACAACGACCATGAACCATATTGTTTTTCGACTCAACTCCAGGCATTGGTAGGCACCGCGAAGCATGCCCGTAACACGAACAAGACCCTCGGACTGTCATTTCATATAAGGCATAATAATATTTTTCTTGAATTTCAGCTCTATTATCTAACAGATCGTCACCCAGGGTATGAAGCTTGGTGAAATTTACTCTAAGGTTGGTCATACGTAGTAAGTTTTGCACTTCTTCTGAGTAGGGGTTTGTAACATGTATATTAGGAGGTAGAACCCTGAATATAACATCACCCTCTGTTGACGGCGCCACCTGTGATTCACATACAACCTCTGTCAAACTTTGCTGCGAATGTTTCGGCACCGAAGGGAACGCTTCATCACAATTATGCGCAAAGTAACGATACACTCGCCAAGTTTTTCCAAAGTCAAAGGAACGCTCCACTAACATAGCCGCCGGACGGAACGTCTTAAACTTCAATATCAAGTGAGTCAAGTGAAACTCGGCTTCCATGTTCAACTGAATCGTAACATTTTCCTTGCCGTTTTCGGACTGCCACCAAGATTTAATTCGGGTTCCGGGGTAAAACTTATATATCATGTTTTGAATCCGATGATTGAGGTACGGGTTGTTGACGGTAGCGTTGGAAGAGTCGCACCAGAAGCATTTCTTTCGTTCTTCCAAATGGGAAACAATGCAATATCGCTCGCGTCCACCGACACCGCACGTCGAGGACGCGAAGAGGCGAGCCTCGCGGCCGATGAGGAGATTTCCGGTGGCCGGGTAGCAGGAGCTAAGTTCGCAGGCTCGGTCCAGCAGGCGTGAGTCAGCACGTTGTCGATCGCGCTCCCGGTTATAGACCGCGGCGCCGCGGGCGATAAGCGCGGCGAGGATAAACAATGCGGCGCGTCGAGCCATAGCGCGGTGTGGGCTCTCCGCGCGCCGCTCTCTGCACTGACGGGCCGCGCGCCGCACTCCCGCGCCGCCCCGTCTCTCTCGACCCGCTTCTGCGATCCCCAGAGCTGCATTCCATCGCTTTCAAACTCGTTTACGGAGCTTTTGTAAGTTTCGTATGGTCGTCATTCGTCATTTTCATTAACGCTTAATGAATAAGTAACAAACAAAACGTTTTAAAGTTATGTGATATTTTGTGTTCGCTGCATGATAATTTACTCCAACTCTTAAACACTAATTTGTCGCAAAACAAGGTTCTAGTTCATTTATCAGATGAAAATTAAATTATTGATTTAAAATTTCGAAGTGTCGTAGGTAGGTTTATTATATAGATATTTAATATTGAATCTTACTTGACATACTTAATTCTAATTAACATTACTTGACACTTAGACATTAAGATATACTTATTCTAATTGTAATTATTCTATTGTTCTAATTATAATCATTGAATTCTAATTGACATTTAACATAACGTAGATAAGATTGATAATTGCTAGCTAACCCTCCAATTGCCGACGCCCTCACAGGGTTCATGCGAACACTGACCTATTTGTAACAACATTAGTCATAAGCATGAGTGCAAAATAAATGAATTATTATGAATTATGAATTACTTTGAAGCTCAATAACAACAAGATTTATAAGACGGCTCAAGATCGAACTTGCTCCTAAGTGTGTCTGTGTATTGTCAACCGCAAGCGCTAATACAGCAAAAGGTAGAAGGAGTTTCCGGCCCAAGTATTATTTCCATGGTTCTTCAACTCCATTAATTAAATAAATTCTTCAACTTACAATGAAAATTGTCTTTAATGACTTAACTTATTAGTGTTGCACATTCGTGCCTCTTCATTTAATTGTATATCAATGTCTTCGTTTTAATTCGACAATTAAATAGCAGCCAATTGGTAGTGAATAGCACTGAGTAATCCACTGCCGTATAAACTGGAGTTAACTTAGAGACTAACTTAGGAACTAGAGATTCGACTACTTGCAGTGAATTCAGTTAAATTTACCCGTGAACTTAATTGTTTCTTGCAGCATTGTTTTATTATTGAGTTTAACTCCAATTTAATCTTGTGTTCTAATCTGTTTGACACAACCAGGAGAGTCTATGAGTGATTGTTTATCATCATTATTCTCTTGACCTAGTACCATAAACCTTTATATTATTACTAGCTGTTGCCCGCGGCTCCGCCCGCGTTAAAAAAAAAAAAAAAAATTTAGGGTTGTACATTTAGGGGGATGAAAAATAGATGTTGGCCGATTCTCATAGATACCG
>DWMR01000831.1:0-10930 GCA_018245355.1 Dalla costala | reverse complement strand
TTTCTTTGCTCCCTTAATGTTTGTGAGTAGGTATTATAATAAGCGTATGAGGCGTGCACTTTTGGATTTTCCAAATTATTTTGTTTTCTTGTTACCATTTATTGTATAAAAAGCGGTCAATTGCGCAAATGTTGTGGCGTTTTCACATTAAACTGTCCTGTGCTATTGGATCAATTTCCATTAACATTTTCTTCGATGTACCTATGCGTAAGATGATGCTCTCACAATGCTATTGACAGAATGTCGAATTCGAATGATATGATCATGCGTATTTGCCATACGATATCGGATATTGGCAATGAGCTTCCGATAACGATGTGTAGTGTAATGTGAATACGCTCTTACCACCTAATATTAAAAGGGCCAATAATTATTGTTGCCGCTTTTGATGTGAAGATGTGACTTTCTTGTTTGTCTCGTTTTGAGAATAGAATTTCTGGAATTCCGCTTCCTAAGATCCAAGTAGCGTTAAACTAGTAGATAAACAATTTTTGCAAACCTGACACTAATATCATGTTTTCTAGATTACCTAATTTGTAAATCATTAAAAATAAGTTACCGTGGCCGTTGCCCACGTTGCAAAAAAGGTTGCAAAAAACGGAACGTTGGTTTTCGCAGTGGCCTACGCCGTCTTAAATAGGCAATCACAGTTTTATTAACTCAGACCGTCAAATGTTGTTGAGAGGTTTTCATAACCTGCGGAAATACGTAAAATATTTCTTGCCGATTATATTCTAAAATAGGAGTATATTTGCTACCCGGTCGGTGGAAGACTTATTTTTGGATGCAAAAATTGAGGTCAAAAGTACTCAACTACTCACTATATTTCGGCGTCTATTCTTATGTATTTCTTGCGTCATTAAAGAACTAACTTCAAAGCAGTGACTTGTTTATAACACCTACTTCGAAGACTGTTTTCCTGTGTACCTAGATACGTAGTAGGTTGGTACCTTAAGGTATCTATTATAGTGTCAAATGGGAGCTTATTCAATTTAGAAAATTAAAAGAATTATATTGTTCAACCTCAAAATACGAACTACGTAATAATAATACTAACAAGGTACCGAAGAGCACTTAACAAACCTTGTTACAAAAAATATGTTCAATTTGAGATGATGTAAGGCAGGCAAGCAATCCAAGTAATAAAAAGTAATATATATTTGTTTTATTCATGACATGTATTATGTATATTCCATCTTTACAGTCGCAAAAATGTGGGTATGTTTAGTTATGTAACTAACATACTAAATATGTATATTGCGGACACATATATGCCAGGATAATTTAGCATGTACACTGTACACTTACTACAGTCAGTAATCAGTAATCGGTAATCATTTATTCATTGCAATACACATTTACCGGTACAGATCATAGGGTACATAATATAATAAGTCTATAAGTATATAATAATAAGTCATACTATAAGTACCTACTAACTACTTGAAATTTACGAAAGAGCCCAATCGCCTGTCGGTCACCACGGAGAAGTAGGTACTCGAATTAATTCCATATCAAATGGACTTAATTAGGAATCCACTTAATCACAGTAATTACGTTATCGTTTCGCTTAGGACTTAGTGACAGACGACCGAGAAGCGAATAAGTATATTCATTTTATTTTTATTGAAGCTTGCTTTTTTGAATTGAGGAAGTTGCAAATATGTGTTTTCATAAGCTTCTTAGGATATCTTTAGGCTTTTTTCGCTCTCTTGAAAACCTCCTTTTTGAGTTTCATTGGCCAAGTGAGTTTAAGGTCATAGTTAGATGTTATGATGTTATGAGATTACAAGCTTAAAAACGTTAATTAAGTATACTTTTTATTTAAAAACATGTAACGCAAGCACTTTTAGCGAATTGTACTTGTTGTGGTAAGCTATGTTTCCGGGTTTGCGGTAAAACAGTTGGGTATAATCCGTAATTCTCATCGCTACGTATGCGCCGTGGCTATTCTAATCGCAAATTTAAGTGCGGGAGTCATCGAACCTCGCGCAAATCTTACGCGAGACCGAAAAGGAATGCGATCCTTAGATTAACTCCCCCTGCTTGCGCCGGCGTCATGCCATGGTATTTCATCAGTTTATAAAACCCATAAACCCGGCCGGCCACCGCATAGGCCGAGTAACAATGGCCACCACACGATTGCAACAAAAGAAAGCCTCTCAGAAAACTCACTACACCCTCTGATATAATTGCGTAATGTCGCGACGAGATGAATGAATTGATTCGACTACACATGCAGGTTGTAGGTTTCAGAAATAAAAAGTCCACACAATGCTTAATTAAAAAGCCTCTTACTTTGGTTTAATGATTTATAATGAAGTCGGCAGCGCGATTTACGCGCCTTTGCGCTATAGGACAATGCGATCGAGTGTCGACTTTATTATTCATTTAAAATATTTTTTTCTCTTCACCAATTGCGCGTAATAATTACAGTGCACATTTTTACCATGTAGGTGTCCATTGTTTATTATTTTCAACGTGTTCAACAACATTATAAAAAATCATATACAAAACACGTTCTTAGTAACGAGTAGTAGATAGGTACAAATTATTTTCATAAGAAGACAGGGGTTTCGTACACTCCCACTGGATTAGTGGCGGTCCTCCTCGAAACGGTTCTCGCAATATTTTTTGCCGCGCACGCTTAAGTTGTAGGATGAGCTTCTGTCTAAGGTTTTCTCAGCGGATTACGACATGGGGTTCTTCAAAACAGCAGTAAAGCAGTAAAGAGAGGTCTCCTTCAGGGCCGGCGACGCATTGGCGACTCCTCTGGTGTTGCGAGTGTCCAGAGTCGACGGATTACTTACCATCATCAGGCCCGTCTGCTTGTTCGTCAGATTATAGATATAAAAAAAAACTACAACATGTATGTAAGAAAGATTCCTTGTAAAATATTGTGGTTTCGGACTTTCTCATTATATCCCCGTCTACAACACGACCATTTATAATTAGTTAATACCTACCTAGTATAAAAAAGTTTTTATTTATTTTGATCAACTTCTGCTGAAAGGATTTTTGTCCTCTAAAATGATACAGACATGTATCGTAACTGATCCGAATGGGATAGTTAAAAAAACTGGTCAGTTTCATTAATTTCAGTAGACGCTGGCGCTAGACCAAAAATTTTAATGTCAAAATTATTTTCATAAAAAAGATGAAGACACCCGAAATCGTTTTACTGTATCTTTAATGGTTTCGGATTTTCCGTAACTGTTCCGGTTAAAAGAAACGCTATCATCTACCTACAGCACAATAAAAATATAACCAGAAAATTAAAATAAATAATATATCAGACTCACAGCCAGTACTGCAAAGGTTACCAACACCTGGACCAGGGCGGAGATGGAACGTTAGACGCCGTGGTCAAATCCAACCTGGAATCCGGCTGCTACGCTACGGACCATCATGCGATGGGTTAGTAATTGATACCTTACGTGTCATGGTCTCCTGGTAGTTTCTTAATGAAAATCACCAAAACTATTTAATTATTTATTGATTTATTAATTATTTATTGATTTATTAATAACAAGACTTTGGAAGTTAGGAAGTGTAAGTTAATTGTGTTAGAAAATATTAGTAATCCCAGTGAGTAGGTAACGTTAGTATTTGTCTTATTTGAACCTGGTCACAGGTGTGTTGCTATCCCTGAGGACTGAGGTGGTCGCCTCTTGTACCTATAAATGTAACCGGTGTCCACACCTTTCTGCCCGAAACACAATTGTTGTTGTTGTTGTCTTTGAAGCGTACGCGGTGTGGCAACCCGCGCTGGGACACCGTGCTACGGCCTTCTGGGACGATGGTTGTTTTGATGGGTTGGTTTTATATGTATAAGGCCTGGTGTGAATATTAATAAGCATAGTGGCATAGACCACCATAGATTTTGTTTAAAACAAAAAAAAACGGACTCAGGTACACCATACAGAAGCTTGGCACTCTTTGTGAGGAGGAAGCTGGTCCACCAACTTCTCCCGGCACTACCTACCTACATAGATGGTAGGTAGATTTTAATCAACATAATTATAAGTAGAGGCACTAAATGAAAATACATAAGGCAACAAATTGTAAATCTTCTCGTGCCACTGTAAGCTTTTAGTAAGCTTAATATAATGAAACAACTCGCGTAAGTCCTTTAAATACTCAAAGCGAAATTGCGAAAGAATTAAAATAAATTTTATTAATACGGAATCCCTTGCTGAGTACTAAGCGGGCAGAAACAAAAAGTATGTCTCTTTTATTGCCTTCTATTACAAATTACGCCACTCCTCATTTGCCGGAAGAGAGGATCAAGCGCGAGCGATCGTGCTACGGTATAACCCCGTGTCAACAGAACTTGACCGCGCGTAAAATGTATAAGAGTCGTGTGTAAGCTGCCCACTTTTCAGGGATTGTTGAACATACACTAACTAATAATTAATAACTTTAATTTACGTCAATATCACAAACGGTTTTTTAGTTATAGCTAATCATCTGTAACTCAAGAGTCTGATTTATTTGACTCAGTGAATTTTCTATGTAATGCAAATAATTCTTCATTGCTTAAAATTGTCGGTAGGTTTATCGAAATTTCATGAAGACGATGTTGCGAGCGCTCCTGAGTCGAACCTAAGAACTGACATCTGCTCATTCAAGATCAACGATCGAGTTTCATGACTCGGCTTATACTACGGTTTCAACGGACTGCTCACTTACACCCTTTACGCGATAAGCGTATTATGAGGTAACTGTGTTGTGTCGACAGTTTTTTAACTTTACAATATTAAGAGCTAAGCTTGTTTTGCACTCGGAATACTTATAATAATATTAATATAATATTTTTAGGCTGTTAACGTAATGAAAATGCTATGATTCAAAGAGTTATCCGTCGTCGGCGCTTAAGCCTTTAAGCTTTTTTATTGTGACGTCGAACACTCGTCACTCATTTGCTTATTGATATCCTTTTATCCGCTTATTGGTCATCGAAGGACTCGTAGCGTAATGAAATATCGGGCATTGCTTTTTTCAAAAGGTCACTATCCATTTCGAAACATTTGTAAGTAGGTATGTAACCTCGATGATTTTACGGTTTGAAATGTCACAGTACGGTCGTTAAGGCGTTTTGTCGTTCGAACTTCTGACACTCGGGTTAAACATTCCCAGTCCGGTGGAGCTGTAAAGGCGCGTTATAATGTGGGATTGCTAGAAAAATATCCGCACGATTACGAATAAACGTTAGCGCGTCTCTTTGAATGATTGAGCTGAAGGATGATTAGAATAATGTTTTTTAAATGGTAATAGCAACAAAAACCATTGTCTTCGTCTTCCATACACACCTTGACAGTAGGTATCCTCAATTACTTATCATTCTTATAATATGGGCCCGTCATAGCCCTGTACTCTCTACGCAATGGCTTATGACAGCAATTTGGCCATCCTCCGCCAATACTGCGTTCTGCAATATTGCATTGATTGCTCGATCAGACTTGGTTAAAGAAAATATAGTTGATGATCGGTAACGTTACTTCCTTAAAATGCTTCAACAGGTTGTATCTCCTGCATTAATAAGCTCAGCTTCGACGCGTAGGCTCCAGGTCTTCTTTCTTGTAAGAACAGGTGTTGATTTCTTCTTGCCTACATGGTTGATTAGCTATACTACAGAAAAAGGGGTTCAACCTTAAACAACTTGATCATAATAATACGATGCGAGTAGAAGAGTCAGTGTGCGTGTATAATAGTAATTGCAGTAAAGAGAGGTATTGTCGAGCACTGGCATTTTATAGGAGCCTCGAGTCCTCACGTGTAACATATGAGTGTTAAATTGTATTCCTCACCCTACGGCGGCCACTTATACCGATTAATGTATCAGAACTAATGTATATCTTAACGGGTGTAATTATCAGGAATACATTACATTCCAGAATTTTACAGTTGTATAAGATAACACCTTTTATAGCCAACTTTATGTAGCGTAACAAAAACAGGGCGCCTACAATTATACGGAGTACTAGGTAGGTAGTGTAAAAGTTAGTAGGTATTCAATTATATAAAGTAATAGCAAAATACCACTGACTGATGACTGATTAAGGAATCTCAAAACTAGCCAATAAACTTGAAGTTTGGCAAACGAATTCCTAACATAATTGTTTTTTCCCAGATGGCAAATCCTATATATACAAAAAACTACCACCAAACCATGGATTAGTTGAAGACTGTGAAAGTTGGTCAATAGATTATTGTATGGAAAAAGCTAAATTTCGTTCGCTAAGCTGTGGAGAAATGTTAGTTCAGTATACAGTTAATATATGTATCTTAGCGCAGGGAAATTTCCGCAGACGAACTGCATAAATCAACATAACCGAAATGGATGAATTAGTGTTCGAAAAATTGCCTTACAATCGTCCCTTGCGATTCGTTCGAATTTCAGTTTAATTGCGGCAACACAAAACGATTCACACCAAAAAATATATAGGTGTGTTTTTAGGCACGTTAGATGCCCAGTGTATAACAGCGGTGATAGTATAGTTAGAGCGGGTAAGACTTAGGGAGGTCCCAGGTTCTAATTCCAGGCACCTATGACTTTTATAAGCTCTGAGCGTTTTAAATATCACCTACTTTAAAGCACCACTAATGGCGAAGGAAACCATAGTGAGGAAACCTGGATAGATTACATAATTTTCGCAAAGACTCGTGAAGTCTGCTAAACCGCACCAGACCTGCGCGGTGCCCTATGGCTTAACCTTTCTCATTCTTATAGGAGACCCGTCCTCAGTAGTGGCCCAACGATGGGTTGTTGAGAGATACCCGCCGATACCAGTGATCCTACCCGCTGAGGTATTGGGTTCGATTCTCGACCGGGACAGATATTTATGAGACACATAAATGTGTCCTGGGGTCTTTACCGTTTAGGTCCCCGAAAGCATTTTACACAATGCCAACGCAACGTCCCCATTTCGCTCCTATGATAATAAAGTTTACGACGGGAATTTTACGTTTCTCTTACATGCTTCATCCACCTGCGATGTAGTGATCTGAATTCATCCATCCATCAGCCTTAAAAGGCTACTACTGGACATAGGATGATACTGATAACTAAGGTGGTCGCCTCTTGTATAAGTGTAACCGGCGTCCGCACCCTTCCGTCAGAAACACAATTGTTGAAAAACAATTATTTTACGGTGAAAATAGATACGGTGGTGGTACCGCCCCGGGCGAACACATGTACTAAATAAGTAGGTAATGTTAGTATAGTTATTGAACAATGTGCTGAATTAAACAGCATTCTATACCTTTTATCCATTTAGTATAGAAAATGGCGCCAGCACCTACTACTGACCTTTCCGATTCTCGTACGCGAGTTTTTTCTATCTTCTATCTCTAAACAGAGTAGGTACGAGTATATGTGGACCAAATTCTTAGTTCTCTTTTAAGTTTCGATCGCAGCCGGACCGGTTATCTACAGACACGCGAATGTGTGTGTGCAAATGGCTACTAGTCCCTCGTTTCACTTGTACACCCCGAATTTGATTCATGTAAAAGTGGACTTTGAAAAACGATTCGTCGACTTGTGTTTTTTCCTCAGTCACGACGCGAATTGGCAAGTTGACAAAGTTTATTCGACCTAAAAGCGCTGATACGTTTGCTAGATAATTTTGCAGCTTCGTAACATCAAATATTATTAGCGTTGCGTTTTGTGTCTAACAATTTAATAGATATGTTATAATTGGATGGGAGGGATGCTTATCTCATTGAACGAGGAACCTCACATAATTATTATGATAAAACTTCACTTACATGTAACTTCGTTTACTCATGTAATGGTTTCGTGGCTGCATTTGCCAGCTGCGACTTGTAGCCATCAAGAGTAAATTGTGAAACATTTACGAAATAACGTCGTGATGTCATAATTATAATCGTAAGTGTCATAATCTTAATATTATAAGTGCGAAAATTTGTTTATTTATTTGTTTTATATGCCTTCAAGGCGGAACAATACATACAACCGATCTTCATAGAATTTGGTACAGAGATAGTTTGAGTAACAGTGAAGGTCATATTTCGGCCTATTTAAATAATTACATAATAAAAAAGCTTTATTATTCCTCACAACTTATCACAGTATGAAAAAGTTTTAAAGTGACTTGTGTAACATATTTGATCTTATACAAGATATACATCTACATATATCTTATACTTATCTTATACATTTTATCTTTTATGTTACTTACTTATTTTCTTACATACATTTTTAAATGTGCTCAGAGGAAGGTATTATTAGACAGTTTAATTTAGAATTTAATTTAAATTAAATTCTAAACACAAAACATACATGATATGAAATCAAAACCAATTATATACAAAAGGCGGTCTAGACAACCTTAGGTATCATAACCTTAGGTCTTAGATATGTGTTAATTGGATATTATTAAGGATTTAGGATATGGCAACGTAGACCGTGATTTAAAAATAAATAAGTTAATATTCATTTATTAACTTATTTATTTTACGCTTACACACTCCCACCTCCGCACTAAGACTGTGGCGGACACAAAAAAAACAACACAATTTAATGCCCAAGACCCGAGTACAAACATTTATCTGCCAAATAAATGTCTGCCCCGGCCGGAGATCGAACCCAGGACCAACAACTCATCATTCAGGGTCACTAACTAACGCGCCACGGAGTCGTCAAAAATAGTTACAATCCAAATTACTTTTACCGCAATTTTTTTGAAATAAGCTGCTCTAAACGCTGCAATTGATTAGACAATGAAATAGGTGTTGTTTTATATCTATCTATATCTTTTTAGGGTTACATACTCCATAAGGGTACGACGGGGATCCGTATTGTTATCGCTCCGTTGTCCGTTCCCTGTCCGACTGTAAGTAGCACCTAGCACCCAAAGCAAATGAGATATGGACATGATAACATAGAATACATAATATTAATGTAGTTTCTCGGCTGAAACCCAAAACTAGTGGACAGATATATAGCACGTTTTACCTACATATTTTTTCTGAAAGAAAGGTATGGAATGTCTGTTAAAAAACCACACTTCGATGGGTAGTCCACCAAAATTGTGAAAAGGAACGTGTTTATTGACTAGGAAAGTATTATTCTACTTATAATGCTGTAGGTATTTAAACAACAAATACATACAAATATATTAATGTTAATTAAAAAAATAAAAAATAATTGCAACTAGGTGCCCTCTTTATGTCGTAGTCGGGTAAAAATCTGCGTATATTTTTACACCAGTATAAAGCTCTACCTTAAATCAGCAAGTATTTTGCGATCGCTGCCCTTAACGAGTTAAACCGACGAGCACTTCTTTTTATCATCACTATTATTATTATGAGTAGGTATTACGATAGAAAACCGAACTTTAACCAGCCAGCGTTAAAACTGTGGGATAAGATCATCTTCCACTAGTAATAAAGTAAAGCAAGAAAAAGTTTTGCAATAACCGTCAGAGATACAAATAAAACTTCACAATCTTTGATAGGTACGAGTGTTTCTAGAGCATTCTAACTTGTTTTACTTTTACTTTTGTTTAATTGCCTTGTGGTAGTTACCAAAACATACGGTCACTAATAAGTTTGGTATAGGAACGTAGAGGCACTATAGGTAAAGGTATAGATCAAACAAATTTTCATATTTCAATTATTTAGCGTTCCTTTACATATTTTAACAGGCGCTAATTTGATACCTTTACGATACAATCGTGTTGGAAGCCAATCCGCACTTCGCTAGCGTGGGACGATGATGGGTTTTCGATGATGATTTTAATAAGGTCCTGCCTAACGTAAGGTAACGCCTAAAATGCAATGAATAAAAACGCATGTTCTTATTGAAATACAATAAATAACACGGGCGGAGACGTGCGTAGCAGCCAGTTCAACCAGTTTATTACAAAGATCTAAAAGCATTACAGTGAAATTAATGGTAGTCTTTAAAGAATACAAACAGAATAATATTCGATCCCACAAATCATCAAGTTGAGCGTTACTCATATCATCGCAAATCCGTCCGATAATAATTGCGATAAAAGAACGTGTAGGTACCGTTGTTTCGTTCGTCCCGCGGACAATGGCGAACGTACAATACACCCCCGTCATCAATCAATGTGTACCGCCTCCACCCTCACTCCGGCTTGATTTAGTATAAAGGCTTCAAATACTGCAACCTAAACGCCACAACATCATCTGCTACGAATTCAGAAGTAATGATTTGTGAATACTCACGAATACGAGTATATAAGCGATAGGTTATGATAATTTAACTACGCCATTTTAAGCATATTACCTTTATGGTATGCTAGATCTACTGAGGGCTTTCAAGGGATAGCTGAGAGCCGTCATGAGGTTCTTTAAAAAAGGCTCATCTCTCTATGATTGTGGTATTCTGATGGTGGACTCATGAGCTACTCTACCATGTATCGCTGTCCGCCGTCTGCCGCTTTTATTTCATTGAATTTTATATCTTAAGATATATCTAGTTAAATTTTATTTACATTACATTTTCTGAAAAATATATAACTTGCCCTAATGCGGCAATTTATTTTGATATAAGGGCTCCCACATTCCAGCGAATCTTTCCCTACAAACGTATAATTTAGCCAATCAAAAGCTTAAATCGAAACACGCACAGAACAAGTTATAATGTTACTACAAAAATAAATACTAAGCAATAATAGATTTTACTGTAGTTATTATTACAGCCTAACTATACATATTAGGCTAACTTACTTCATCATCATCAACATTCAGAGATTGGAACAGATCGTTTTAAGCGATATAAGACCGCTTTTTTATATACCTTTTGTCACTCGGTTTATGTAACTGTACTTTGTATCTTTATTTTTCTGGTGTACAATAAGAAATTGTATTGTATCATTCTTTAAATTCATTCTGACAAAGCTTAACGACTAACAACGAGCGGCTTCATTCAGTT
>DWMR01000830.1:0-10934 GCA_018245355.1 Dalla costala | reverse complement strand
CTAACGACATTTTCAAAATGTATGGTAATGGCATTGACACATGGCGTGAATTGGCGTGACAGCACGTCACTCTTCCGCAGCTAATGTCATTACCCATACATTTTGAAGATGTCGTTAGCGTTGGCGTGAGCAGAAGAGATTATTGTCTAGAGGCTCAAGAACGCGCTCAAAAAAATTGGTAAGGAAAACTAGCAGTCACCAATCCAACTCCAAACAAAATTATGTGGTAGTCAATAACAGACGCTGCGGGGCTATGCGCGCTTCTAAAACATTATCTTGATCTCAACTCAAGGTAGACAAAGAAAAGTTAGCAAGGTTTAAAATCACCGAGTTAGTGGAATATCTAATAGTAGGTACACAGAATTTTCGAAACTGTTGACAAGGTCGTGCCAACCTGTCGTAGAGGCTTTATTTAGCATGTTATAAGTTGTTGCCGTTTGATTATTTTCATTGAGGAAGTACGTTCAATTTCTATGTAGCATTGATAGCATAATGCTTGATGGATTGTAATGAGTGATTTTTTAAGATAATAGCTCATTAACGGATTGATATGACATAAGTAGGACTATAAAAACAACTTGTCAAATGTTTTCAGCTCTCGCCACGGGGGTATCCATCTATTGGCCTAAGGGGGGCAATTCTGGCATTTCATAATCATTAACTAATCCTTTTTTCCCCTTTGTAGTACCTACTTACTATGAACCAAGTGTACAGGTCGGCTCCAGGGGGAGACAGGGGGAGACAGCTGCTTGGAATGAATTTGTTATACAAACACTATGTTAATTAAAAGCGGTGATAGCTAAGTGGTTAAGACTTCAGCTGCTTACTCGGGAGGTCCAAGGTCCAAATCGGAGTTTCTCGCATCTGTGACTTTTCGGAGTTATGTGCGTTTTAAAGGAATTACATATAATTTGCTATAACGGTGTAAGAAACCTACATGCCTGCGAGTTCTCCATAACGTTCTCAAAGACGTGTGAAGTCCACCAGCAAGCAATTGGCCAGCGTGGTGGTCAGTGGACGGTGGCCTAAACCCTTCTTATTCTGAGAGGAGAAACGTGGTCAGCAGTGGGCCAGTAGTCGTTGTGATGATGATGATATATCAAGTCTCATCTAAACAGCTATGCAATTCACTAACATCAGTCTCACCTAGTCTCACCGTCAACCACGTCCTCATCTTCGACTTTACTTGTCACTTCATACAAGATATGTCAAACTGACAATTGTCGGCATAATTATCTGGTCCCGTCCCAGTGGCTTAAATTGGAAGTCACTGAAGTTTACTTAGCTTTTGTTATAAATTGGTCGACGATGGCGACACCATCAGCTATCAGTCACGGGTCACATCGTTTGTAGACGTGTCGTTAACGAGCTCAACGTTGAACGTTTTTTAGCGAATTGCACCCCAGAGAATCGTGGAAAATTTGCATATTTAATATGCATCTCGATTGGATTGTTTTATCATACGGTTGCATTCTTTTTTAGGAATTTTAAACCTTTTTAGGGTTCAAACCCCATAACGGTTGCACCATAATAAGCTTTCGCCGTGATGTCCGATGTTTCTCAATCTGTCTTTCAAATGTTAAATGAGGTGAAAATGAAGGCCAAATGAGATAAGGATAACATTAATTTTTCACAGATTAATTATGTCGTCTTTTGGCACAAATCCAAAATCGGGGAAGGTTGGAGGAATGGGAAGGTTTTCTAGTTTGAAGTCAGCTTGAATATTTAAAAGTACTGATAGTCGTCGTTAGGTGGCGGTAGGTTAAAATAAGTTGTTCGAATGGTAAAATATCAAACATTGAATTTAGTTCGTTTTTTATTGTCTTTAATATGGATAACATTACCTATGCGAGAGCCAAACTCCAAACTCGCACTAGATTTAGTAATAATTAATTTATGTAATTGTAATTCGGCATCAGTGCCATTGCATTTTGTTTTTATGGTGTTTTATATGATATTATATATATATATTTACGTAAATGACGATTGAAGTAGGTACTTGAGATTAAAAAATAGTGTTTTATTTGTGTTCACTGATAAAATGTGTTTATTTTAAGAGCAAAATTCAAGCACATAATACGCTACATTTACATCATAGTCTGCTTTACTTAAGTACAATTTTACTCTGTATAATATATCTAAACAAACTTAATGATGATATCACACAAGCGGCTTTATAATGCATTTGGGTTTTGCTAGCACATAGATATTAATTACACAATTTATTATGTTTTGTATTCAATTTTCTGTCCATACTTATTTTGGTTCAGTCTCTATTTCAAACTGTGATAATTTCATGCCCTAATAAAATACAAACACTTTACTGTCACAAAATACTCAAATAATATTCGATACTTATTTTAAATAATTTACTACGACCTACACCTATTAGCATAAATTATAAAATTACGTATAGCATTTTGTTTTACAAATATACTGGTAACCTAGTAGGTAAACCTATGCTCAATTTTCTTACTTAAAAATATTTTTTTAATTAATTTTAATCTATAAAAGTTTCTACATCAACATTCTGGTATTTACAGAAACTCAAGAGCCCTGAAACCAAGCAAACTTTATAATAACAAAAATATGTTTAGTTTTTCTTAGGTTACTTCCTTAAGAACTTATTCTTTGAATTTTTCATAATACAAGATAGTTTAAAGATAGTGTCAGTAATACAACCCCACACCGTTAAAAGCAGACCGGTAAACCGGTTTTCAGAAACCCAGTCAAGTTATCCGGTCCTTGTTTCCGGATAATATGACGAGAAGGGGCTTTGTGCTTAAAGGCGTGGTTGTCATCATGTTGGCCCGGCAAGTCGAGAGGCCATTAGAAAAACGTGACCAATCATAATTATATTAACATGGTCAAAGTAAGCTTTGAGAAAGTAGATTTGACGGCTTGGACGGTAATTTGATCGTGACAACACTGACTAACGCGCACTTGAACGACAGTGATCAACCGTCAACCGTCGTCCAAGAGTCCAAAGCGGACCGCGCGTATAAATTTTTATAGCTACTTGGATGTCAATGGATTAAACAAGATCGTGTCACATGTATCATCTGACATCTTTCGATGTTGAATGCTAGAAGAGTGAAGAAACTGGTCCAAGTCAACTAGCATGTTATATTTCAACCGGAATCAAAGGCAACTTTGATCAAAGCTACTTAGTCAAAGCTACTCTGTCGTGAACTTTAAACTATGCCATCGGGGCTTAAGGGCCTGAGTCACAATCGATAAGCAAGCATTACTTGATGGTTTAATTATGGCGCTTTGGGTCATAAAAATACCATCAGTTGGTAACTCACAAGTAAGTTTGTGGACAGATTTTAAAACTTAAAACAAAATTTGTGTTTTCATAACTAAGATTAACATGCAAGTTTGCAAGCACGTCCGGTTTATTGATTTAATAGTCAATAGTCAATTTTATTATGCATGGATATTGAATTGGTGCTTTAGAGTTACTGGATTAAGAATAAAATGTAGATTTAGAAGTAATGTAAGTACAGTCTTTCTTAGTTATTTATAATCATTCAGTTTGCATATTCTGTTGTAAACTGAAGCACCGTTTCACACACACCGTACAACATTAACAACAGTAGCTTAATAAACTAATTGAACTAATGGTAAGGTAAGTATACTAACCTAATTAATTAATTGGTCAAAACACCGGCAAGTACGACGCTTAAGATAGACCAGTATGAGGTAAGCAGAGAAGAAAACTAACAACATAACAACATTTACATAACAACAACCTAACGCAACGTTATTTTAATATAACAACATTTGCATGGCGGTTTCAGTAGCACGGAAAATACTCATCCAGAACCAACCATAATCTGAGATCCAAAGCGGCAACGTCCGAATTGGTTATTTTAATGATTTCGTAAAATCATGATTTTGGTGTTGCAAAAATAATTAGCTATAATCAAATATTTAGCTATATTATATATTTTTTCTTATTACGCAAATATTGGGTAAACAGGACAAGCGCTATTAAAAAAATTAGTTTTGACTCCTAAATAGGTAAATTTTGTACTGGAATTTCATAATTATTTCATGTATAATCTATTTGGATAATGACAAAAGCCTCGTAACAATAAGTTGAGGCTTGCATAATATATAAATGATTAAAGTTTTGTAAAATGAACCACGTCTAAGGAAACGACCATAGACCATATTTTAATATAGAAAATGAACAGTAATAAGTAGAGAAAAACTACACAATTATACGGTTTTTCAGGCGTAACATTTTGTAAAAGGTCTATTTTTGTCTAATATTGACATAATTTTTTATCATTAAAAGAAGAAAAACAAAACCAGTATTTCGCAGAAAATCATTAAGTGAAAGGTTAAAGAGGTATGGAACTCGGTTGAACTGAATAAGAGAATTGTAGATTTAAATTACGGATAATGAAGTCGCATAAACATGAGACATTTTGATTATATATTGTCAATCAAGGTAAATTTAAAACAAGGATGATTGAAAATGGAAATAGATTTCAAAATGGCATAATATAATACTGAGATAATTATCTTATTACAGAGATTATTTCAATTCTCCCCTATTTTTATTTACCCTGGTTGACTAATACACAAAATACTTGGTCATCACGGTACAGCTACGTTAATCAATATCAGATTTTCCACTAATATCATATACAACATAAGATACAAGATAAGCACCGTTGAGTTGGTTCATCTTTTGTTGAGGCGATACCAGAGGGCAGCACAGGTGAGGAGGTGCATGAGTACGGTGGTGGATATCACGAGCGCCATGCTGCCGCCGACATCAACTTCGGCCATGTCCATTTCTACCAGGAACTTGCTAGGTGTGATGTAGTGGCAGTACTCTAAAACAATTTTAAACGAGTAAATTTAGAATGGGTGGCTATTAATAAAAATGTTCCATCGGGAAAAGGAAGGGTCGCCTGTCAGTATTCTCTCAGTGGTGAATTGTTAACTTGGCGGATTTCAAACACCTTTGAGAGGTATTATGGAGACCTTCAAAGAATTAAGGTTTTCTTCGCCTTCAAAATATCAACGGATGAAATAGAACCATCGGAAACCGGTGCTATCATTGCTCCAGCTATCACATCTCTTACAACCTATACGTTTTAATCCAACTCAGTACTTACCATTAGCACAGTGTATCTTAGTTCTATTGAAGCCGTACACAGAATGCACAGCCACGTGGAACCCGGCTCGGAAGTAGGAGATGTGATGCAGCCATCGGAACGGGTAGGGCGTGTCCCGCAGGGCAAGGCAGAAGCCGAACACGGAGAACAGACACGCCAGCACAGGCCCGACGAACACTGCAATCTGAAATAAAATTTCTGTTATAAACCGTTAAAAATTTGACAATTCGGGTTTCGGACTTTTAGGTAAAAGTTCAAACCTGGCCAAAGGCGTGTAGGACAGCAGACTACGCAGACAGTGTTTACGGTATTTGGTTTTTAGCTCTGAGGCTTAGGAAGAGTTTTATCGTGTAGCAATATTCACATTTCGGTTGTAAAGGCGTTTGCCGATAACAGGCGTCCTTCTTTATCATTCAGTGAGAATCAAAATTTTATTTTATTGACTTATATGTTGTCATTAGATTCAAACTTACTTAGTGGTTAAAGAAACAATTAGCAAGTACTTATTTTACCTTGGTAGGAGTGGTAGAGCCGATGAAGTAGCCCCACGCCTGCGCGCATAGAGAGGTAGCAACCATAGTGGCGAGAAAGAGAGTTGCGCGAGTCGGCTCCAAGGGATTATCGGTCAACCAGTAGGACAACACTACGTAAGACACACACGATATCATCTGGAAATGTAAAAACAAGTATCGATTTCAATTTTAAGATCTTAGTTGTCATATGTGAATTGCCTTAGATCATATTTAGCAACACTTTGGTATCCAACGATTAAAATATTCAATGATTAGATACACGAAACTGAGAACATTTTTTTTTTAATATTTAAATATTAAACGACGATACTAGCTACTACTAGATCAGTAGCTAAACAAAATGTTTCATGCATAGATACAGCTACTATACAATTTTAAGTTGATATACATAGCAACTTAGCTGAATTAGTCATACGCTGATTATTACCTGGAATGGTAGCTCAACAGCCAGAATGGAAAATATATACGGCCCAAGATTATACCATCGATTGAAATATTCTCCCTTCAGTATATCCATTTCTAATGGGACTGAAATGAAAAACATTATTAATTATACTCGTAAGGTATTTATTTAACAATAAGTTCCTCCACCACAAGAAAGATTTAAATTTTTTGATACTTTTTATTATCACTAGTGTTAAATTTCAAAGTTCTAATCAAGCTCAAAAGAGCTCCTTGATTTATGTGTATTTTAGTGTAGACAAGATTTTGACACTCTAGGAAACTATTCTATATAGACGCTTTAAATTAACTTTTATCCATTGAATGCTGCAATCGTAGACACAATAGAAAATCAATTGTGTTTCGCCTAGTACAGTACATTCCCACAGTACATTCCAGGGGTTAATCATTACTTACAAGACTTCCGGCCGTAACTGACCTCGAAATTGGACGGACAATTGCGCAGAAGATCGGAAAAGGCTTGAAATGACCATCGTAAATATATGCATACTTACATGACAAAGTAACAGACATTTTGCCAGTGTAAACAACAAGGAGCATAGAGCCGTATAAGTAAACATAGTTGCCCAGGACGGTGCTCGCTTCGTTGCCGACCCCGGAGTATAGGTACCCGAAAATCAGGGCTATCACCACGTGAGCTGCCACGCGATACATGAAGAGCGACTGGAAATAACATGAAAGGAAATAAACTTACCGCTACCGCTTACGCACTTCTAGAATGTGCTTAAATTGAAGCAAGTAGGAAGAATGTGCTTGTTTTCGTTGGGGATCCCGAAATCATGCAGTAACTGACCAAAGCAATTATGGAAAAAGCAAAAAAAAAAATGTCATTTCAGATAATCAGTTTTATTTCGAACTTAAGCATTGATTGCTAATTGTTAATTTTAATTCAATTACTTAACAAGAAAAAGTTAGATGATTCATAAATTCATAATGTTTGTAAACTGTTGACACTTACATAATTCCTTGTCGTCATCAAATAGTTTCTATATAACAAAATCCATATTTGTGCTAGAGGACTTGAAGGTCTATAGATGTGTTTTAGATTTCTTTTTTGGTATTTAGCATTATTTTGTAAAGATTTTGATTTAAGATCTGTATTTATATCTGAAAAATAAAACTCAGAATTATCAAATATACATTAAACTATAATACAGGTTCTCTATAAAATTCAGATTCCAAATAAGGATTACCTACAACTACAACCCAACAATGGGTGGAAATTAAAATGTTGACTGATTGTCTGATGACAATCGGTGAACAGCATTCAACCGATTCCAATGCGATTCCAATCTCGCAAATACCAGCTATTATAACCTAGGAAGGTTATGCTCCACAGATAGACATAACACACAAACAGGCAAAGGCATCATATTCGGAAAACACCACTTTTAAACCGAAGATTAAAAACAACCACGAATGTCCACATTGACAAGTTTAATCATACGTAGTAAATAATTTAGGTAAATATACCTAAAGGACTACTTGAAGTGTTGATCACGGGAACGTGTTCCGACTTCCAGCTGACGGCGGCCACTTCGCCCTTGTACTGCGCCATCGTTTGGGCAGCCTTTACTAGGTCCACGCCGTACTCGCCTGATGACACTTCCATTACTGAAAGAAAAAGAAAACCAAAACTTAGAACCAGCCAGGTGGCAGAACCTGTATACGGTTCACCCAGGGCGGTACCACCGCCACACACCCATTTCTGCGGAAAAAGTGGAAAAATCATATTCGAAGTTTGCCCAGATGTTTAGGTGCGGCAGTGTTTGGTGGAACTAGCTAATCTTAAATATTAAAATACTTGGAAACAGAACTAAGAACTAACTTTATAAAACGCATATGTAGACCAATAACTTTAAACAATAAGATAGGTAATTAATAACATCTCCAAGTTCTACTCAAAACAAAATTTTGTTCTAATCAGGGACACGAACATTGACCTAGATTCCATTTCATCTTACAATGGGTTTTATCTAAAAACACTAAACTAACACGGAATATACTAGATAAAGTTTTATGATGATAACCTTGAATGATAGGTACCTACAATAAAATACACAATGATCTTCATAACAGAGAAACAACCATTTTGAGGAGCGTTCCCTATCATCCGACTAAAGGTTATATTTTTTATCACTGCTATTCTCTCGAAAGTTTTTATTCCTTTTTATGTAATAATTTGTTTCCAAGTGATAAAACTTACATGTTTGCTTAGAGCGGTTGGCTTGGATGGTATTTAATAGTAGGTATGTGTGCTCAGTAACAATTATTTTGTAAGCATCTGATGACGGTCACACTTAAGTACTGGAAGCTACTTTTGTGGTTATTTCTACTCGGTAGAAAAAGCCACAAAAGCTTTCCCAATGAGGACAGGAGGCTGTTATTAATTGTTTGCCAAAATGGCTTTGTACCTACATCACTATTATAGGTGGTGATGATGAAGTAGGAATGTGCCGATCCAAGAAGGAATGAGTTATATGGTAACTAAGTAAAAGTGTACCTACGAGTACATGCCATTTACTACTTTTGGAAGGCATCACATTTTGATAATGTCACTCCAACACAACGAACTTAGGCTTACCGACTGACTGAAAACTACGAAATGAAATTAACAAAATGATTTTACTGAATATGCGATTATTTACTGTATTTCAAAAATAGAAGCGTGATGTAATTTGTGAAATATCGTAGGGAAACAGAAAATTAAAAGTATTCGACGCTACTTCATAATTTTTTTCTTTCGAGATAACTTTAGGTTATTGTAGGTATCTTCCTAGCATGCTACTCGTATTCTTGATCCTAGATCCTACAGTCAAGAAATATGTTAATCTTACTAACTTATAAATGTAAAAGTTAGTTTGTTTGTTACGCCTTCACGATATAGATCATAGAATTTGGTAAAGTAGCAATTTTAATCACGACCATTACGATACTTTTGAACTCGAATATTTGTACAGATCCCGACAACATCAGATGACAACATCATAAAATTCGGGCTATCGCGGGTAATCTGTAACCAATGGGTGTTAACACAAAGGTGTGTTTAGTAATCTATAAACTAAAAGAAATATTATATGGAATAGAAAATCCATTAAATTTCCTAAGTTGGTCCATAAATGATTGCTTCAGCCACCAATTCGGTCTCGCGAAAGTAGTCAGTGTGCGGTCAAACAGTAGCCATAGTGCCGTCAGCCTTACCCCCGGAATCCTGAGTCTGATACCACCAATACCACGGAAGCACGCAATTACTTATAAACAAGTGATGCGAGGTTATTAGGGGTTAATGCCAAATGACGAATACGTCTACTTAGTATTCTTATCAGTATTGAGATAATATTCATCATTCAAATGAGACCCTTGATCTGATATTATGTTTGTCTCAGTAATTTGGCATTGTTTACTATTGGAATTGATTGGCCAATTATATTTTCCTTGACTAGCCGGTTTATTAGCAAAGCATGAAATAGCTCATTGCTTCAAGTGGTAACCCAACTAAATACCAACTATGCCCCCTGACTCCAACCACCGGACACAAAACGCCACTTACCAAGCCCTCCAATACATATACGTACAATTCGAATGGTCAACTTTATTGCCATCAACTAAGATAGGTCTAGCGAGCGATATTAGAGCTCTAGACTCTAGACTAACTGATATTTAAAAAAAATCTATCTTTACACTGGTTTCAAGATTTTCACCGAGATAACGCCCGTACATACTCGTATTATACTGCGGCCCCTCCATTACTTGTGCGACCTACTAAAAATGTTCGGCAGCCATTAGCGAAATGCTTTCATTGTAAAAAGAAGAGAAGAGAAGCTATTAAAAAGTAATAATGTTGAATGTGTGACGTATACATGGATTTATTATACTTACCTATGATTCTTATCAACCTGTACCTATGTTACCCATCAACCCTGTAACATAGATAAATAAGTGACATTACGAAATCTGTCTTATAAACAACATATTTTTTAGCGCGTTACCTTTTTCACCATTCAGCGTCACTTAAATCATCTTAAGTGAGTGTGAAAGTGTTTAAGAGTTTTGTTTCAACTATGCCAGTATGTCTTTGATTATGCAACTGATTGGCTTACGTAGGCGTGGCATGGATGTTATGGTCTACGTAACCGGTGATCGTTCTAGTATTCTGAATAGAGAGATGTGGTGAGAACGAGTTTTTAAGATAAACATGAGATAAGAAGTACGAGTTTGGGTGCAGTTAATTACCCTGACGTAAGCTGTGTTACAGATAATTTTTTTAAGAGAGGATAGAACAGAGGATAAAATGTTTTTTTTTGTGGTGAGCAGACCTGCCAGGTTTGTAAGTTTGGTATGGAATTTGTAGACGTCGCGTCGTAAACGTTTGCGATCCACGTAAGCCTTGCCTTCTAAAGACCCGCTTCGATAGTTCCTCTAAAGACCTGTTTCCACTTTTGTTTTTACTTAAATTAAAGATGAGTAAACGTTAACAATAGATCCATCTGTCTTAAAGTCACGTCACGTCCAAAATCCGATTTAAAATACTTGGCTGCAAGTTTTTAATACTGAACAGTCCATATTCTGAATTGTTAATACCATAACTGAGCTTATTGTTAACATGTATGTCTAGCAAGATTAACTCAATAATAAAAATTAAAAATTTAATTGTCAATTTGGGTTTATTTTTTAATGACGTAACGTAAAATTAAATAAATAAATAATATAAACGTATACACACTCACACCCCCGCACTAGGATTCCCTGTGTTGCGGGTGGCGGACACATACAGAACACAATACAATACACCCAAGACCCG
>DWMR01000829.1:0-10935 GCA_018245355.1 Dalla costala | reverse complement strand
CATCAAAATCGGTCAAGCCGTTTCGGAGGAGTATGGCAACGAAAACTGTGACACGAGAATTTTATATATTAGATAATTCTTGTTCTCGTGTAATGTTCTAAGTTATGTGCGCAAGTCTGCATGCCTGAGAGTTCTCCATAATACATTCAGAGGCGGGTGAAGTCAGCCAATCCGCAATTTGCTAGCGTGGTGGACAATGGCCCAACCCTTTTCCCTCTGAGAGGAGACACGTGCTCGGTAGTAGGCTGGTGATGGGTGGTGATGATGATAATGATGATGGCTACAGGAACACAAAAATTTAGGACATGTCAGAATATTATTCTTTTAAATCACTACATAATATTTTTTTTTTTTTTTTTTTTGTATTTTTATTGATGAATGCTGAATGTTTGTTTATGTGCCATTACTACAGTTAGAGGTGCAGACAGCATATACAAGAGAGCGACAGAGAATTTGAAAATGAGCTAAATATTAATTAATAATAATTACCGTTATATTTGCATGCCTAGTAGGTAAACCATATATAAACATATTATTTTACAATATGCTGTGCGCATATTGTATAATATATGTTTATATATGGTTTATGTTAGGTTTATGGAATATATGTTTATCTATATATACAGCATAAAATAGTACGCCACACCTCCGCCATCTACATCTGATTATTTTGGCTCCGTACCTTAAAGTTGTCTGGAAGAAATCGCTTCTTAGCGATAAGAACACCTTTTGTATATCATTTGTTTTGTTTCATATGATGTATGTTTTGTGTTTTGTTGGTGTATAATAAAGTATTATCTATCTAACTATCTATTTTTAAGGGTATTATGTATTTCTGCAGCAAAACTCTTTAAATTTATCTAATTCGTGGTTCATGACCAACCCTATAAATCTTACCGCGGTAATGACTTTACGTAACGAAATAGTTTCGTGGAACTACTGTTTAATACTTACCCTGTTTCGGATTAGAATGTGTGATTTTAGGATTACATAAAACATTTATTTGGGCGAGGGTCTGAGATAGGATGCTGGTGGTACTCGGGTTAAAATTTCTTCTCAAGATTAGTCTTGGTAACTTAATTGTCAATTCAATCCTATCAATTTAAGCCACGGCACTGTTGATATCGAATTGCTTTCTTTATTAAATCTCAATCCATAATTCGCTATCCGAGTTAGATTTTTTAATCCAATTTTACTTTTATTATTTCAATAAGCGATCGACGGATGAAATGCAGATTGAGAAACTATCGATGGATTGAATAAAATCTGGATAGGAAACAATCTTAGATTCCCGATTGAATATCGAAAGCAGCCGTAAGTGTACATACCATAGCATACGCTATTGTTCAGGTTTTCCTTGACTAGACTAGTCACACTAAAAACCTTAGCCATCGTTTTCTATGGTTAATAGATACCAAGTTGCTTCGTATTGGTATCGTATTGGTTTTGATGATGTTTCGTGTATTCAGTTTTAACTGTAGGATATTGATTTTTTTTTGAACATTTAAAATTTAATTAGAGCCAACTTTACTACCATATTTTTGGTTTATGTCGTTCTTAAATGGATTATTTAACTTGTTTACAAGTCACGCTTGCAGGACAAGCGATTTGTCTTAAAATATTTAAGACTAGCTGACCCGACAGACGTTGTACTGTTAAAATTACAATAAATCCTGTAGAAAAAAGCACTTTCAGTTTGTCCCGAATTTTCCGGGCATCTGTTCCAGTCGATTGTCGATTTATCATTTCCGCCATTTTGAAATCCACCATTGACCTGATAATCGTATTTGACACGGAACAGAAAAAAACTTATTATTTGGTTCTATCTTCTGCAGTTCACCCAACGAGGGCTTTTATAGCGTGATTTTTCCACCTTGCGTTACATAAATCGAAAATCAGAAGGAGTTCTATATTAAAAAAAAAGAAAAATACAGCCTATGTTGTAAGTTAATAGTGTAGCTATCTATATGTGAAACAATTTTTAGAATCGGATCAGTGGTTCCAAAGATTACCCCCTACATACATACTTACATATCTACAAACTTTACCTCTTTATAATATTAGTATAGATTCCACTTGGAGCCTGGAGGATGCTGCAACCACGCTGCTCCATGCAGCTTGATGGTGAAAAGAACTAGTGGACATCAGGATTGATATGATTGGACCGTTAGTAGTAGTCTTTTTCGAGATTGCGTTTAACTGTTATTGAGTGATTTCATTACAAAACAAAGACAATAGTCAACACAATCTGGGTCTACTGCCGATTGCACCCACGCACAACGACCGATAAATGTCATGGTCTATGGTTGCGTTTATTTTTGGCCGCTTATTTTTGCGCTTCCATTACCGTAATGCTGTCGATTTATTAAGAAGGAGCCTAATGGTCTGAATGAAATATTGGTTATTACTAGGTTCCAAAAAGGCCGTTCAGATTAATTATAGTTATAATACCAACAAGGCCAGAGACTGGAGTGGGAAGTATAAGTGTGCTTCATATAATTTGACTTGCATGTTTGTACTTGTTTGTAGCACCTGCCACAACGTCTTGCCATCAAGTGTTGGAAAAGGCCATATTTGTAATCCTTGCTTTTACAATAGTCCATCACAACCCATCACTGGTCCATTACTGACTGAGAAAGCCTTAAGCCATAGTCCACCACGCTGAGCACTACTTTGGAATTCTTCACACGCCTTTGAGGACTTTATTGAGAACTTTAAGACGTGCCGGTTTCCTCACGATCGATATTTTCCTTTACCGTTAAACCGCACATACTCGTCACTCCTAAAAGTCATAGGTTAGTTAGTTTAGTTAGTTAGGTGTTAACCCCGAACCTCCTGAGTTAAGAAGGGTGTATTAACATCTCAGTTATTGTTACAATTGTTACAATAGTGTTAATAAATAAATATTATTGTACTGGATCAGTTTATTTAAGTACAGCATTCGGTAAGGCGGAGTACCGGTAAGAAGCGGTCCAAGGTATTCCCATTGATTGTTATAGGTAACTCTTAATTATTTCGTTACAAATAATGAGTAAAATGTTTCAATGTTGATGCAAAGTCCGTTAAAGGTCTTGCGAAGGGTGTAGGTGTCTGTTCAGATTCTATGTAGGTAGGCGTAGGTTACATAAGCAGCCAGCATCGCTCGGTGAGAAGTTGTGGGCGCTAATGGCACCCTGCAGACAGCCGAGTGGGCGGCGAGTCAAATATTAAACTTGAAAACGTTAGGAGTAATGACATGCAAATTGCAACTACGTCCGTCAGCTTCTGGGTCCTTAAATGGGAATAATTAAATTGTTATCCATCTCGTGTCGTATCATCTCATAAATTTGTTAAAATGAATAAATTGTAGTACCTAGTCCTGTTACTGTCCGTTATACTTCGTATTGTAGAAGCCCATTAGAGAACCTCTATTCCTCGTACATTTATTACATAACCAACACCTCATTCCTTAGTAAATAAATGTTATAAGTCGCAGAACTTCTTAAACATCACGCCTAGTTAGCATAAGACTTAATGTACGTCTAATGTTGCTAAAATTTCGTAATATAGGAGATTAATCCCATTTATTCCGCAAAGCTTTGAGATAAAGTCGCCTAATAGATGGGAGGTAATTGTAATTACCATATTCTCAAGGCTGCGTATCAATGTTACGTAGGCCTTGAAATAATTACATTCTGACAATGACTCAAGGTCAAAACGAATAAAAGCTGTGTAGCCAGTAAATATTGTTTTATCGATAAGTGAAATTGTACGCACATAATATTCAATTAATATTGAGTAGTCTAGTGCTAACATAGCGAAAACATTGTTATATGTAGGTCAAACAATGTTGGGTAAGTAATATTTTTTGCGTCGGAATAAGGACAAGTAGGTAATTGTCGTGTTTTCTCAAATACCCGTATGTATGTTTATGTGAATAGAGGCCTGCTGCCAACCGTTATAACTTCAGATTTGCGTCTGTACGCTCAAGCTTCGATGTTGGTAACTCCTTGCCAACTGTAATGGCTCTCAGACAATGTTCCCGCCATGTCAACCCAGAGTCTCTCTTTCTTCGAAACTCTTCTAACGACCCTTAGCAAAAGGCCTATTTACTATACATACTATAGTAATGCATTGTTAAGCTTGAAGATTGAATTGTGATTCGTACGATATTTATTTTTAAGCGCGCACAAGCTACCTCGTTTATATCTAGTTCGTGGCAATTACTTTTACCATCATAATCATCAATCTACCACAGTTAATTCTGAGCACTGTTCTTCTGTCCTCTTCTATGAAATGTGGTAAATGAATGGTGTTGGCTAAAAGAGCAGACATTAAAATCCACCTCGGAGGTTGGATGATTGTATAAAAACAAACTATTCGTACGCGGGCGAAGCTGCGGGAAACAGTTAGTATATATTATTACGTAAGCAATATTGGTATGGTATGTAGGTTACGGTATTGTTACCGATGTTACGTTAAATGATTATTTATAACCACTAAACCGTATTCGCTTTTGACTACGCCGATCTCATTACTGGTGTACTGGAATTCTTGCACTGAACATTCACTAAACACATGAGAACAGTTGCGTTTCTAATTTGAAATCAGCGAGGCTTGGGACTAAGAAAGGTCCCATACTTGTGTTATACGGAAAAAAATTCAGTAAAATATTTTATTGACTGATGGAAATTTTGTCGAATAAAAGATTTTCTTAGAACAAATAAAACTTTTGGACACTTTTATGGACCAAAAGGCAAGTTTTAAGTGCTCTTCAGGCTACTTTGCCATTGTGATATTTCGGGTTCCTGTGACCGATATTGTAGGAGAACATCGAACTGAAATTGTTCAAAGGTACCAGAGGGGTGCTACGCAAAAATAGTTTGTATGGATCAACGATAATAAAGTCTGCGATAGCATACATGTAGAGTACAAAAATATATAGTGAGATTTTATCTATTCTATTCATTTTGACGTCCGACGAGGTCAATAAACAAAGCTCTTGAGCCGGCACGTCGTCCCAAGGCTATGCAAAGTTCAGCTGAAGGAGTCAAATTTAAGACTAAATGCATTTGTATTTTCAGACTGTTTACACTATCACTGAAAACACAAATTGCAGAATGTCGGAAAGCAGAAAGGACGACCACCCCAAAAAATACGTATGGATATTACAACATTTTCGGTCTTAATGGAATCGGCATTGTGTAATTAAAAATTAAAGGAAGATAAATTTTACTTATTATGTTTGAATTTTATGTGATTGGAGTTTCATTGAAAAGTTTTAAGCTTTTACGGATAGATAGACAGACAAACAAGATAACATTATTAAGCTTTTGACGGATAGACAGAAAAACAAGATAACATTGTTGACCAGTAGATAATGCTTTTAGCATTAGGTCGGCCTATACCTTATGTGGTGGTGTTTTTGTTTTTTTTTAATGTGTTTTATGTTCTATTTGATTGTGTTGCTTATTTTTGCAATATCATTTACTCTTATATATTTTTAATTAAAGGTGCTAATTTTATTGTTAACATTATTTTTTAACATAATTAACATTATTTTGTACCCATTTTCCCTTATTATTGTTTTAGAGATGTCCCTTGCATATTTTAGGAATATTTCCCGACAGTTTTCATCTCTTATTATGCTTGCTAGGGTATTCGCACTGACATTATAGTCCATCCTATGTTCACATTCATGTCTTAGTTTCATGAATCTAGGACAATCTGTTAATATTTATTTACCCATTATTGTTTTATACAATGGGCGGACATAATGTCTTATGGCATTCTCTACGAGTCAACCCTTAACGATGATGAGAAGATGCGGTAGGCGTTATTAAAATATTAAATAAAACTGGACTAAATAATCAAAATAATAAAACTAAATGCGTGTGTGGACTTACATGTACACACATACATACATACTTACATGTCAATAAATAAATAAATACCTGCATTAATATTCGAATTATACCTTGCTCTTCACTATTGTCGCGTTGTATAGTGGTGTAAGAAAATTTAAGTAAATATAAATTACAACAACATAATGTTGCGATAGGCCGCTTTGACTAACCTCTTTGATGTAGCCTGAAATTCGTACGTAAAGACTGATGCGTCCGATAGCAAGTAAGTGGTCACTACGAGTATTTATGTAGAAGGTTATATTGCGTATTGATTTATTGTTACCGATTAGCGGCCAACTGCTGTGCACAGGACTTTCCTCACAACCGAGGAGGCTAGAGCGTTCTCCACTACGCTGCTTCAGTGTGAATTGGTTTTTAAGATTTTAACACATCTATTCCCAACTTCTCATCCGAACTACGGCTTACTTGTCCGGTCAAAGAACTCCACACATTGTATAAAAATATTAAAATAACATGTAAGCAAATATTAATAACATAAATGTTGAATAACTGATCGATAACTCACAATTTATCCATTGTAATCAAACATAGTTGCAAATGTCCCGTATAGACTCATGTTGACGACGCAGCGCATTTGATTGATTTTTCTTATGTCCTGGATTAGTACAAGCTGTCCGTTCAAAACACATCACATATCACTTTGTACTTGTTCGACACTACGATGCACCTATCACCTGCCAACTCTCGGCTATCAATCCGGTATTGCGACCCCCCGCCCGCGACCCCTTCAGGGGAATGCGCAGTACTGGGCGGCAGCGCCTGCGTTTTACACCACTTCCTTCCACTGCATTTCAATGTCACGCCATTTTCAATGCCAGGACAATTACTGCTCAATTGAAACTTTACAAATGTATTACTAAAGCGGTTATACAGAAATTACCGGGATTATTTAGTTCTACATGTTAGTTGCTTAACATTTTGCTCTTAAAATGTTTCATTACTACAACTGAATAATTTTAAAGAGAAGGAAATTCAGGTGTATATCTGTCCTGCCAGTGTAACATTATTAAGGTAATTGACAAAATATTTATGTTAACAAGATCTTAACAAGGCATTGAGTTATGTGGCCGGCATCCTCGCACCTGTCTGCTTGTAGTTCATTTTTAATTTGGACGTACAATATGTTTAAATTATTACCTACTTTTAAATAACGCTAACCCTGGGGCGTACTTGACCCAATATTCCCATCTGATCCCTGTAATTTACACTGCCGTATTTAATCATCGCTTACGAAACTTTTGTATACTGAACACGAAAAACTGAAGGGTCAATGTTTCCATGTCTACCTATTTTTAAATTTGTCTTAAATTTATTGGACAGTAAATAGTGTTAGAAAAATACCTGAACACGCTCGTTCGCTGATCGTGTATCTACAGTTGTTGATTTACTATTGGATAAACCACATACGCCTTGAAGGTCATACGTACCTTTATAGATGCACCAGAGTTTTTATTGAGTGACTAAAAGCACCAACCATTCGATACAGGTGGTCGAGTTGCTCTTGACCGAGTTGTAATCCTAACAAAACGATTTAACCCAGTTATGAAAGATGCATAATGTTTTGGCCGACACATGTAAGGTTAACTCGAGTGTAAAATTAGGCTAATGAGGATTGTCAAGTGCGCGTTATGTAGGAAATATTTTTATTGTGTCGCGTATAGTCCTTCATTTGTCTGGACAGCGTGAATAATAACTTTCCTTAAATTCGAAATGAGGTTTTTGGTATACCTTAAAATATGTGGTTGAAAATCTGTATCACAAAGTGAACAGTGAGGTAGCTACTGTAAGAAACGTATTATTTGTATACTAAGTACTCTGAGGTATTATACTCGTAGTTAAAATAATAATAATTTATTCGTAGTATATAGAGTAGTAGGTATGTAGATGTGGCATTTGCGCTGTAGTAAATAATTTACGTCCAAATCGATTATGAGGATAGGAATACTGATAGGAAATTTTCAGTCGTAAACCGCTGAATTGCTTGCGAGCGTTTATGAGGTTACTTATAATAAAATATACAGTGTTTCTTTTACCTTAGATAGTTTATATTAACCTGTTATATTTTCGGGTTTTGATATAACTGTTCTAAATAAAAGAAACACTGTGCAAACAGCGCCGCATCTCTTACTTTTCCTAAAGGTTTTAAACATGAACGAAAACATGTTTTGCCTTTTTTGTTACAGTCGATGCGGTATTTTCTTCTGTTTACGCCGTTTATGTAAAGCAAAATGATTTAAATTTGTTGTTTTAAAATGTAGCTTTAATTCGCCTATTTCTTCGCACTGGAGCAGTTTGTCATGTGAGCTTCAGGTCTCCTTAAGAACGAAGTGGGACAAAAGCTTCTCACTAATTAAAATAAACCAATTAAGCAAACGGTGTATTTTATGGGTCAAAGCCGAAGACACGTAAACGTATCAAAATACGTAAATGATTAATGAGATATCGGATTTAGAAATGGGAGAAATATCTCGGATGTTTGCAAATATTTTTCTGCTGGATCATAACATGGGCAAGTGGGTTATGAATCTGTGACAGATGGATGTGTTGTCAGAAAGTTTTACACTCTGAATTCTTTGGAGACAGGCAGCCAACGGGTATACCTAAGGGAAATGGTTACCAACCAACCAGATTATCGGAAGTTTTAAGTGTAAGGAACGATTGAAGGCCTCCTACAAGACTACTCTCTAGTTCTAGATACAAGTATTTAAGTACCTACATATTAGATAAAAAATAGACTAAAAACTTAAAACGTTATAATAGGTAACTTAAAAAATTAGACACCACCTTAGTAAATTTGTTGAAATAAATTAAAGCATATTAGACGTTTATACAATAATCGCTAATCAATTAAATACTTACTCATACGCGTAATAAAATATGGCAAGCAGTTTACATGCTATGCGGAAACTGATGAAAAAATTGAAATCAGTTTTTTTTGGTTTCATATCCTTTGTAAAATAAAATGTCGTAATCATGGACCTAATAAAAAGAGCGGACGCCGCATCATAAAGTAATAACTGAAACACTAAGAGGGGTCCAGCTCGCTTATACAAACAAGCCGGGCACGGACACATTTACACTATAGGGGTCCAGCCGCCGCCCGCCATTACGCATCGAAGCGCGCTACCCGATATATATATATATCGTTAATATATCTAATCTATCTATCGTTACTATATCTAATCTATAACACAGAGTTACGCCGCCGCCATTGCGGTGCTTCAATAATTTCTTAGCGAGACTCCGTTCGCTCTTTTTATTACGTCCATGGTCGTAATATGGACAATGGCAATGTAGGTATATGGCATTACGCCAGAAGCACTGATGATAAAATAATAAAAGAGTTCATTTTTTGGATTAGCCATAGATTGGTAAAAATTTACTCAACTCTATGAGAGCGGCCACTGAACCGTAATGGGTGATATACTTACCTGTAAGTCTAGGTATGCATATACGAGTAAGTTATAAACAAAATAGAATTGAAGTCAATACTGGAAATGTACTCAATGAACTCTCTGTCGAGTCATATTATTGGAATCCTGTAAACAAATACTTTTCAATGCCAGTCTGTTAAATTTTGCGATCAATGTCAAACCCTGAAAGACCGTATCCTTGAAACACAGCATAATTATACTTAGGTTATCATTAGTGACGATAATGGTTGGATGATTCATCGGAGAACAAAGTTTTTGAATAAGTATTTCGTAACTAAAAAATGTAAAATGTAAAACGTAGGTGTTAAAATTTAGCCCTGCAGCAAAAAAGCACCAATATTGCGTAACATGACTTCACGTTACGCAAAGGTTACCAATTAAAGGACTACCTCGAAAATTTTGCGGATTTATACTCCACACAATAATAAATTATTAAGAAGCATTATTATTCACAATTTCTTATAATTATTATAAAAAATTGTGAATCTGATTTTCAAGGATAGGTATGCTTATATACTTATATATTATTATATGCTTATATCTTAACTATAAGACTGCACGAAAGGAAAATACGATAAAGTAAACTTTTTCCGATAGAAGAAAATTATGAAGTAGCCTCTACCTGTTTTCATTTTACATTTTCATACGATATTTTTACGAATAAGTTCACGCAATTAATTCAAAAACTTAGTCAATAACCTTATCTATATTCACTCAAGTCATTTTTCATTTTCATTGGCATTTGGTGGTATTGTTAAGAAAACAATTCCGAGCGCCCGGTAATCTCACTGTTTGCCTCAATAGAGGTTTGCCTACATACAACATAGTAGGTAGGTAATTGCATTACTATCATTTTGAAACTTCGTAGTACCTACTCCGTGATTTGTCTGTGAATCATCCGTTTAATTTTCAAGTGAGAATCATGGTATCTTCTTAAAAGTTGTACGGTGGTTTACTGTTTTGTTTGGCTCAGCCGGCGACAGCTACGGAATACGTGTTTGGAAAATTTTACAGTATCAAATCAATCAGGCAACAACTACGTACGCCTCGAAATTTTCCAGAAAGTATCATGTTTTGGAAATTAACCAGATTCTTTATGAAGTAGTGATACAGTAACCAAAATAAACAAACTTTTTGCAAGGTGAACAGAGGAGCTCTTTAAAATTATGAGGCGAATGAAAGTTCATACACAAGCTTTACTGACGCTATGAAGATTCAATCCTTTGATTGAATCGTGCTTGTTTTGCTGTTCGAAGAACAAAGACAACAATTACAGAACTAAGACTTATTATTATGATATTTTCTATGTATTTACTTGTGTGTTCACATTACCATTACTACCGCGTTACCATTAAATAAATAAACTTTCTGTTTTCATCCATTAGAAAGAGAATGAAATTTTTACAATAAGTACCTTATTTCTTTCTAATTTATTATTATTTATGATGACGTGTTGCAGCAATACCTGTGGGTACTCAAATACCGACTATGCATATTTTATTTTATTTTTATTTTTATTTTTATTTTATTATTTTTGGGAAACAAACAATACATTTAGTACATTATACAAACAACAGAACAATAATACATAGATC